>SNQJ01S0058353.1:0-28170 GCA_010110895.2 Picea sitchensis | reverse complement strand
GGGTCAATTTTCTTGCATCAAAGTGGCATTATTTGTGAAGAAAATAGGACTCATGTTAAGTTGATGATCAATATGATGGAAGAACCGACATATAATGTTGAGTGTCATTGAGTTGTTACTTTTTCATGGTAACACCATGACAATTAAATAAGCATTTCAAACAATCTTACAATAAACATTTAATCAACTATATATAAGAAAAATGTTAAGTACAATAGAACAAGTAAACGTTTATGGAAATATTTTAATTTTTTTTTATGGTAGTAGGTGTCATTAGAGCCTTATACTATCACCAATGCATGGGTGAGAATGTTTTTGAATTTAATCTTCCACCCTTACTTGAATTACACCTTGCATATAATGTGGAGCTTCTTCCTCCATACTTTCCGCCTGTATTGGATTCCTTAGAGGTGACAGGGAAACTAGACACTATAGAGCTCAATCATGAATGCAAACTTATAATGGATTAGATCATGGACACCATGATGAATATGAATTGCCAACATGTCATACAACTTTATCATATTTTCAAAGCAAGGGAACTTCATCATGAAAAAAAGTGGTTTACCATGAACTAGATCTAACAAAAGATTCCCCATTTGGTGAAAGAACTTGACACAATAGGGACCTCTATTATTCAAAGGGGAATTCCTTCTCTAGGTGGTTGTTGGGACAAGGTTTTGGGACTAGTTTTGGGAACTGCGTAGCGTGCGCAAAAGAAGGAGAGATAGTTGGTGCACTTTCGGGACCAGTGCACACAAAAGGAGGAAGATCATTTAAATATGTAAGGGTTTTCGGATAGAGAGGAGAATAAGAGTAAGAATTGGTGAATATATGCGAGATATGTAAGAGTGATGAGCGATAGAAATAAATATATGAATAGGAGAATGACAAGGGAATAATATATGAGTGCAGTTCACATGTTTTGTAAGAGATGATTCTAAATAATATAATAAAAAGTCGGTCATTGTGGATGTATACCATCTTGGGTGAACCACATTAGATATGGTGTCTATGTGTCATGATGTTTTTGTTGTTTTGTTTATTTCACACATATGACATATGTCTGTTATTTTGAATATGTCACATGTTTTTATGTTTCTACACACATGATACAAGGTGTAATGAACTAATGCTAAGTATAATGGTTATGACGACTACCTCCCATCCCTTCATCACCGTGGAAACCTAGTTCCTATAGTTCCCATAGATAACTCAAGTGATACTTGACCTACTTGTGGGTGATGCCAAAAGGGTCAATATCTAAGGACTTTGTTGGTGATTTCATGTTGAACCCTGGGTCTTCCCACTATGCACCAACAAATGGTTATGTTGTTGGGACCGAGATATGTGACTGAGGGGAATGTGGAGTCTAACTAAGGAAGATATCAAAAATTGGTTAGAGGCAAAGGAGCGTGTGTTTTCTAGAGATCAGAATAAGAACTCGTGGATCAACTCATAATAGTGGCTATAGAGGTATGTATTTACATACTTACATCATATTTTCTTTGTAGATTTCCTGACAGTTTTGGCTAAGTGGTTATAGAGGTTAGCTAAAAATAATGGAACATTCCACACTATTGTTATGAGGAGTTGGACCCCTGAGTTGATCTACCAAGTTAATACCATAAGTAATCATATCTCACTCGTAATTGATTTTTGGCTGGATAGTGTATTGGGGGGTTATATTACTGAGTTTGTTATAAATTATACCCAGCCATATAGTACTGTTGAAAGAGAGTTCTTTAAAGGTCCACACAAAATATAGTTGAAATCACTGTCTACTTGGATCAAGATGTTGTTGTGTGATAAGGGGGTTATGAAGTTGGAATTTGATCACCCTAGTAGCTAGGCTCCTTCGCACGCATAGGGGGACTGAGAGATGACCAAGGGATGGTATGAGAGTATGGAAAAGAGGGATGCATGAATAAATGAGGAAAATATGGACTGAGAATGCTAAGAGAAGAAGAATGTGTGATGGAAGAATATATTGGAGTATTGTGTAGTGGAAAAATATTTTAGTATAGTAGGAAGAGGATTGCGGCTGATAGATAAGAGAAACATATTGAGATTGAGGAAAGAGACACCGACATAGTGCTCCATATCGAAGAAATATTGTGCACATAAAGGAAGGAGGAGGAAAGAGACCATCAACCCATTTCAATAGAAGGAGATCCATTACATCCCATTATCCCCACTCAGGCCAGACTCTATGTCGAACCCAGAACCTCGTGTGCATATCTGAGGTATGAAATTTTGTCGTTAACACTTGTACGTAGTGAAGGAAGCAAGGATAGAAGTAGAGGTAGTGAGAGTAGTGGAAGTAGTGCGACAACCCAAAATCATTTAGTGACACCAAGGAAGAATATTGCGTAGCACACAATGGCGAGGGTAGACCCAACTTTGAGAATGCATGTCTTCCATGGAATATGGAAAAAATATTCAGAACAAAATTTATTTGTCTGTGAAGAGATATGGATTGTGAAGCAGGTCTAGGATGGCGATATGAAAATCATGTAGTTAGTAATGACATTCAGAGACCACTCATTACTCTGGTATATGAAGTATCAGTTCACTGCACCTGCGGGACAAGCCATGACATTGATAGACATCAGGAAAGTCCTGTTAAGAGAATTCCAGAAACCAAAGTCTGAGTCACAGTGTATTACGAAACTAAAAGAGATAAAGCAATTGCAAAATGAATCAATATGGGATTTTGACCAGAGATACAAGATATTGATGGATCGATTGACCTTCCAGATTCCATATGAGAAACATAGGGAATTGTTCATTGCAGGATCGTTACCACATATATGATGCTCATTAACGCAACAAAAGATTACTTCGCAGTTAGAAGAAATAGAGATCACCATGAAATTGGAATCATCCCCTCTAGGAGAAAATGATGCAGGGATGGATTATTAGGTTCATTCACAATTAGAAACATTGACAATTCAGTTGCAGGAGATTGCTAAAGGGAAGAAAAAGCGTGAATAATTCTAGTGTGTTACATGAAAAAAGGAAGGTCATCATAAGAATGAGTGTCCAAACTTTAAATAATATTTGGATACAGGAGCCTTGAACCCATTGGCCTCAGGAGGAGGGGTATAGTGTGAGATATGCAGAATGATGGGTCATCATCCAACTGCTTGTCCTTTGATGCAGAAGTATCAAAGCACTACCAGGAACATATTTTTTAATTTTTGTAAGTCCTTGGGACATGATGGAAAATGACTGTTGCACACTCGATATAATGAGAGAACACACTGTGGCTGCATACAAAGTTCAAGGGGAAGATGTATCAAAAGGAGGGGTGTCACAATATAATACACCAAGGGGATACAATTAACAAGGAAGAGGAGGATCCAAAGGTCAGGGAATGTGAGTATTTGATAGAGGAAGAGGAACGATTATATGTTATAACTGTAACCATCCTTGGCATTTGGTGCGAGATTGTACAAATCCTTATATAATGTGCACATATTGTACACAACTATATCATGTGATGGAATACTATTCACAGTTGATCGCAAAGTGGCAGGAAAAAAGGAATCAAAATGTGCAAATGATAATAGTGGAAGAGAACGAAGATCGACCAAATGTAGCAGTGGTTACACATAGAGGAGAAAGAATAGGAGTTGATGCAATAGAACAAGGAATTTGAGCTGACCAATGGGTCAGGAAAGAAGTAGAACCTCCTTCGAAGTCTGATTCTTGGAAAGAAAGAGAAACATATAAGAAATCAAGGAAATAACTAGTATAAACAAACTAGGGACAATCGACCTCGCAACCTGTGTATGACATGCCTCCAGCCTATGACCACTTGAGCATGGAAAGGTCGATTGAGAAGGTGACTACTTTGAAAATTTTCTTAAAGAGTTGTGTAGAACTAATGAAGGATGAAACTACATCGAATGTGTTGTGTGGGATGATCGACTAATGCGCACAAGATAAAGAAGAACCTGGTGCACGAAAAGAATTTAACTGGGTACAACACAAGAAAAGGACGAATAGGGAATTCTAACTTAATGCTCAAGTAGGGGACTATGATATGGATAATATTATCTTGGATCTGGGATCTGATGTGAACATCATTCCAAAACAGACATGGGAAATGACGGGAAAACCAAAGTTGATCTGGTCACCAATTCAATTGAGGCTAGCAAATCAACACAATATTTTTCTGATTGGAATACTTAGATGGGTGAATGTTAACATCGATGGAGTGCACAACACAATATATTTTGAAGTAATCGAGATAGTGGATGGTAGTAAACCCTATCCATCATTACTTGGACTCAATTGGGATTTTGATAACCAGAATATTATTGATTTGAAAAAGAGACAAATGATCTTTGAAGTAGAAGACTTGAGAGTTATTGCACCATTGGACCTCAAAGAAGGAAGACTATATGTGGAACTGGAAAAGGGAAAATGACTCGATAAAATTTACAATGTGACAGCACGAATGGATGACTATATTAATCCTATTGTCGAGGGTGTACTCAATTGGTGAAGTATTAGTTCTAGCGCGTCGTATTAAAAAGAATCCCTAGAACATTGGCAATATAGTTTACATGAAGTATTTACAAGGAGATGTGCTCATATTACCCACATATTATGTTGGATTGGAGCTCAGGTATGTGATCCCTTGAAGTATGATGGAATAACATATGTAGATATTTTGTAAAAGAATTTGATATCTAGATATGAGAACACATAATATTTTTATATTTAGATTTCGTGCTAAAAACGACTCTTGCAAGGTGGTGGGATGTGCATAAGGATAGAATAGAGAATTGCAGAAATGTAGAAGGTTGTTACAGGTCAAGTTCGAAACAAAAACTAAGTATACTGTGTAGAAGTATATTGGATTGAGTTTTCCTACAGATAATCTTACAAAATGCACTGTGACATGGAGCTCGATACCTAAGCAGGAATGGATGCACTTGTTTATACACACTCTGGACACAATCCCGAAGAACTAGTATTTAGAACTGGAAGTATGAAAAGGAACAATAGATTGGGAATGATGCCCCTTTGGTAAAAACAACTCTACAAATGATCAAGAACAAGATCTTTACATCAGAAGACTCGATGATACTAACACCCTTATGTAGTGCACCCAGATATTCTGTGACTGTTCAAGAGGTTTTGGAAGGCTATAACATTGTTGGAGAATACTAGGAGGATGAAGACTCAAGAAATTTGCAAATACTAGAAACCGAAGGAGAGAACATAATAGAGGGTCCCAAGATTGAATCTGTCGAGTTTGAAAAGCCATTGAAAATGTGCAAGTTGAATATTGGTACGAAGGATAATCCCAAGTTTGCAAACATTGGATATTACTTGAATGAAGAAACTTTCAAGAAGATTGTTGATTTACTACGTGAATACCAGGACCTTTTACCAACTACATTTTTAGAAATGAAAGGGATTGTTGGGGATCTAGGGGAGATGATGATCCTTTTAAATCTAGATTCCAAGCTAGTGAAGCAGAGACCGTATCGATTGAACCCAATATATAAGCATAAAGTGAATGCATAAATAGATAGGATGTTGGAAGCTGAGATTATTGAATCTATCACAGATTCAAAATGAATCATTCCGATGGTAATTTAGGAAAATAAAATAGGTGGAATCAGAATTTGTGTGGATCTCCAGAAATTAAATGATTCTTTCTTACATGATCCATTTCCTACTCTGTTTACAGATGAAGTTTTGGAGAATGTAGGATGACAAGAAGCTTACACATTTACTAATGGATTCTATGGATATCACCATATTAAGATTACGCAGGAATGTAGGCATAAGAAAACATTTGCGATAGAATGGGGATGTTATGAGTATACCGTCATGCCTTTTGGGTGAAAAGTGCACCAAAAGTATTTTCCCAAGTTGTTGTCACAAATTTTAAAGACTTTATTCATAAATTCCTAGAAGTATACTTGGATGATTGGACAATGTTTATTTTTTTGAAGGACCATATTGAAACTTTGCGCTTGATGTTGGAAAGATGTAGACAGTTCCAGATTTCCTTGAACTTGAAGAAGTGTATTTTTTGTGCACCATTTGGTATCATGTTGGGTCATGTAGTATGTAAACACAAACTTTTAGTTGATCCTACGAATATTGTTGTTATTGTTGATTTTCCACCACCTACTTTAGTGAGACAACTATGAGCAACATTGGGTCATATGGGGTACTGCATAAATTTTATTAAGGGATACGTGCACATTACAAACCTCCTGGAAAAATTGTTGAAGAAGGAGGTCAAGTTTTAATGGAATGACACATGTCATCAAAGTTTGGATACCTTGAAGCAGAAACTCGTTACTGTGCCAATTTTAGTATTTTCATATTGGAAGAAGGAATTCCATGTCCACTTAGATGCATCATCTATAACATTAGGTGCAGTTATAGCTCAACCAACAAAAGGAGATTTGGATGATCCCATTGCATTTGCTAGCAGAAAGTTGTCGACTACTGAATAAATTACACCACTACAGAACATGAAGGACTAGAAATGGTGTATGCACTACACAAGTTTAGGAATTATATGCTAGGATCACACTTTAAGATGTACAAGGATCATTCTGCACTGAGATACTCAGTTAATAAGACAATGTTGGGGGGAATATATGAAGATGGATATTACTATTTCAGGAGTATGATTTTGAAGTGATTGTGAAACTAGGAAAATTAAATAGAGGACCTGATCATTTGTCACGCATATTAATAGAGGAAGATGTAGGAAATGTGGATGATATTCCACCATATGCACAATTAGAAATATAGATGGCCGATGATTACTTTATAGATATTTTCCAGTTCCTAAGCACAGAATTAGCCCCACCCGACATTACAATTGTGCAGAAGAATAAATTAGTAGTAAAGGCAACACATTATCAACTTATAGTGGGGAATTTGTATAAGTTATGCTAGATGGTATTCATCGTCGATGTGTATTGGAGAAAGAGAGGCCTATGATACTATCATAGGCACATGAAGGAATTGTGGGAGGCCACTATGCAGGGAAAGCGATGGATCAGAAGATTTTATGCATGGGACTTTGGTGGTCCACGCTTCATAAGGATGATAAGGAGTTATGACATATTTGTGACGTTTTTCAGCGAGTTTGGAAGCCATCAAGAAGATACAAGATTCCTTTAATACTTCAAGTTAAATTGTAGGATTTTGATAAATCAGAAGTTGATTTCATTGGACCAATCAACCAACCAACAAAAAGGTCAGGAGAAAGATATATAATCACTGCGATAGATTATTCGACCTGATGGGATGAAGCATAACTTTTCAGAGATTGCAGCTCAAAGACTACTGCACGATTTCTATTTAAGAATGTTTTCACAAGGTTTATATGTATGAGAATCCTTATGAGTGATCATGGAACACATTTATTGAATAAAACAATTGATTCTTTGACGAAAGAATTTCATATTTATCACTAGAAGAGAACACCTTATCATCCTCGGGAAAACAAAACAACATAAGAATTTAACAAGATACTAGAGCATGCACTGACAAAGATATGTAATGTAATTCGAGATGACTGAGACCTAAGGATTCATGTAGTACTATGGGCATATCAGACTACATGTAAGAATTTGATAGGACAGACACCATCTCGATTAATATACAATCAAGAAGGAATTAATCCCATAGAGTTCATTGTGCCGAGTTTTCACATTATCGCGCTGATAGAGATCACAGATTATAGCACAACAGAGAAAATACTATCAAAGTTAGTGGAACTAGAGGAATATCGCTTTGTCATAGGATTTCATCAGCAAGTTCAGAAATCACGCGAAAAGGCATGGCATGAAAAACATATTAAACAAAAGAATTTCCAGATGGGAGACCTAATTTTTCTCTGTGACAACAAATTTTTGCAGCACCTTGGAAAGTTACAGATGCACTAGTTGGGTCTATATGTGATAAAATTTGTGACAGAGGCAAGTATTTTTTATTTGGAGAAATTGAATGGGGAAATCATGTAAGGAGTAGTCAACGGTAGTCAACTGAAACTGTATAGGGATAATCATGCTTCTGTGCACTAGCATGACTGCATAGTATGTGTACCATAGTATCTGTATTATAGTATTTGTATTATAGAAAAAGAAACATAAAATAAAAATAAATAAAAGATCTTGAGGCAAGCCACAATAAAAATTTGAAGAGATAGGAGGCTTGAAGTTTTGAATTGGGCACTATTCAAAGAGTCAAATTAGCAGAAAAAGAGATGAACAAGAAAATGTTGTGGGAATGAAGGAGAATTAAATTGTGCATAGAAAGAAGAATTGAAGAACCAGGATAAATACCCGTGTGGATGACATGAAAAATCATTAAAGAGAAAAAATATTGGCGAGATGACAGGAACGCATAGTCATAAATGAAAAATGACAACAATATTTTAACAAGCTTGCAAATATAAACCACGATCCACTGGGAAATACGAAATTAATGAAGGGTCCATATGAGAATTGAATGTGAATAAAATCATATGGGACTGCGAATTTTGGTGAAAAGAGGAAGATAACAACTGGAAACAACCTATAAAAGTAGATGATGGGTGACACGAAAGGGTTATTGTTGCATGGACATTCGAAGATATCATATTGCCATATAAGAGCCAAGTCAGTTGAAGATAGAGTTGAGTTACATAAATTCGTTGTGCCACCAAAGGAAGGAGCATACATATAGCAGACTAAGAAACCACACACTAAGTAGGCATCAATACCGGTGTAGGAATAAACCATGAGAGAAGAGGCATCGAATTCAATCAACTTTCCAAGAGCTTATGTGCCACCCAGGAAGCCAACAAAAAAGTAGGTTAGGATTTCCAAGGAGTTGAAGTATGACCTTGTTAAACTGATGATTCCACCTGGGATCACTGCTGAGGGAGATATGTTGGGTGCAGTAGGAATCCTAAAGTTTCCAGACCATGACCTTGTATATCTAAAGACGTTTCTAGATTTAGTTCCACAAAATTATCTATGCACACCACTTAGACTAGACTCACTCAAACTGACAGTTGATCTGCAAGAGTGGGCAATAAGATTGTAGCGAACAAGCATATTGAACCTGTTGGAGATCCCACATTTTGGAAGAAGTAGAGAATAAACATCTGCACCAAGTTATTGGTGAGTTTCATCCATGGATGTTTCCTATGGTTGGATAGGCCAGTGTTGATTGACACCCTAATTATTGCATAGATTATAGGATTGTCGAAGACCCACTACCTCTATTCATGGATAAAACTCATGAGAAAGAATTAGTAGAAAGGATGAAGGAAAAATATGGCATGCATAGAGGAGCACATAGTTTGGACATAAATATTATTGTCATAGGGGTAGACCCAGGGTTTAGCCTCAAGAGCGCACCAACAAGCCCTAGCTACTCTCCCTTTCAGCAACACCTATGAGGCAGATGCAGTCTCACCAGAAGAAACTATGTGGGGGTTGCAAGATAGAGATGTCTACAACCAGAAGGAATGTAAAGTGGGTTCAAAGTGATCAACACACAACATCCTAGTATTATTTATCTTCCTAGGGTCTACGACGCAATGTATATCTATCAGATCTAACACAGTAATGCAATAAAAGTAAAGCAACAATAAAGAATAGAACACCAATAACACATACAACACAAGATATATGTGGTTCACCCTCTCTCTAGGGATGTGTCCATAGAACTGTGCTTTATATTATATTAAGACAAAGCTTACAGTTCTTTTATACACTCTCAACTAGCAGATCTTATTCCTTCTCCTCTCTTTCTCTCCCCTTCCTGCACACCCAGCTGCAGGACTTGACCTTTGCACCCAGCTAAAGGTATTACAATACCAAAAGGATCTCACTCTTATCTCTTCTCTCTCACACAATATTACTCACTCGATCACACAATGACAAAGACAACAACATAAGACCCACTAGATCGAACCTCCTTCCCTCATGTAGGTTCTTATTACATTACAATATCTCATAGACATCCTTAGGCCGAAACCTAGGTTTCAAAACCCTATATACAAAAACCCTAGGTGTCTAAAGCCCTAGGTCAACTTGACCCACGTTTTCAGGGCTTCGCCAGCCTATATTTCCTTCCTTCTCACACGGTACTCCAAAGCATCTAACGGTGGATTTTTTCTCTTTCAGAGCTGTCCACAATCCTTATTTCTTGCTAACCTGTCATCCTCGATCTCATCATCCAATGAATTTCTTTCTCAGACTTCGCTCCATCTTTTCTATTCTTTTTCTCACTTCGACCCAATAATAGTCATTGTGTCTTCCGCAAAGTTCACATTTTTCCTTTTCTCCCTTGTTCTTCACTTACTTCTGTAACCAAGGGCCAACAACAAGCATCAACAATGATTCTATCAGGTTTTCTATGTAGGTGTTGTCTTGCAAGTTATTCAGAAATTTTCGCAAATATTAGGTGCCAACAGGGGTAATAGTAATAGTTGAAAAAGTGCGTAGCAAGAGTGCACATGAACTGGAAAACATTTTTGGGGAACATAATTTTAACCGGTTAGAGGGAAGTGTAAGAGAAAGGAACGAAGTTCCATTATGCATGGTTATTAATGTTGATCTCATTATTTTCTTGGACAGAGATGGAAGAAACCCATTTCCTGGAAGGTATGCAACAATCGTTCCTGGAAACAAGATATGTTTTGTTGTGTCATACCGCGCACAAGAACATGAAAAATTATAACACTATCACCTTCTACATATATCAGGAGATAATCCATAAATGCATTGAGGAGACACCACACATTCTACCTCATACAATGGAAGCATACAAATAAATCAAGTGATTCAAGGCAAGGCTGCACCACATGTATGTTCAAGAAAAGAGGGATCTGTATCAACAATGGTTTCCAACTAACTATAGGTTGACAAAAAAGGATGTTATCTAGATTGACAATGACTGGGAAGCAGAGTGGAAAACCCCAGTGATAAAAATAGTGAAAAAGGAGACACAACAACCAGAGAAGGATAAAGAAGAAGAACAAGAACATGAAGAACAAGGGAATGGTGCACACAATACTCAAACAACACCTCCCACTAGAGAGAAAAGAAAAGAGCACCCTAAGGAGCGATAAACGCATAAACACAAGAAGAGGAAACCCTCAAAGGGAGTATCTATCCATGTTTTAACTGAGAATGAACCAGATAAGATCGAATATCAAGTGAAATAATTAACTGAAGAATTATTTCTATGAGCTACGTAGAAACATGAGGAAATGCACACAAATGTGTAGGCAAAGATAGCTACATTGCGCCATATTTTGGAATCAACTAGGATAGCGCCATCCCAAACAACATAATAAGAATAGACAAAGAGCACAACAAGGAAAAAATTGTCACAACTAAAAATATCACAACCACCATCAACATCAACGGAGAACTAGAGCATGAAGATATCGACAGGGGCCAGAGGGTTCCCCATGAAAAAATGTAGGAGCGCGTGCAAGCATTAAGCCATATTGACTTAGTGTTTTCATAGTTATGCATGAATGTGATACATATCTTTCCGCCAAGTTTTACAAAAGAGATCTAGTTGCACACAAATTTGACTTCTATGGAGTTTTCCAAAGTAAACGTAGACAACAATGCACTACATGCACAATATAGTAATATCATGATGGAATGGGACAAGGTCATGAGAAAGACAACAAGGTTGGAACATGCAGTGCAGGAGGTATACAATAAATTCCTAGAGGTACCAATGGAAGTAGATACTCCCTTGGAATAGAAGTTAACAAAGATAAGCGAATCCATTCAGGGATTTTATGCAAAGATAATAGATTTGGAAGCTCACACAATGCCAAGTACCCCACCAGAAGAAAGGGAGAAATGGGAGAAGATAGCCATGGCAACCATAGAAAGCATTAGGATATTGTATGAGGAATGCACAAAGCTCTATGAAGAGAGTACATAAGTGTGGAATCAATTGTTGGAGAACACAAAGCTACAAGCATTAGAACAGAGGTTACATACTGCATAGGAGAAGGCTCAAAAGATCAAATATACAATGAGCACTCTTCTACAAACAAAGAGAATGGATTCAATAGTTAAGAATAGGAATATACACCTAGAGATAAACCAAATAAGAATTGAACAGTAGAATCTCACGCAAAATCTTGAGACCCTACAAGAGGAAGCCTTTCGAGTGACAAAAGAACTTGCATCTACACAAGGCATAGTGAAGTAAGAAGTGAGAGATAGTGCAGATAAAATGAAGAACCCCATTATCGTGTAGACAATAGAGGGGATTTTGACACGAGAAGCATAAGCAAAGGAGAAGGTCGCAACCGCAAAGGAAAATTTTGAGAAGTTCATTGCGACATGGAAGGGAGCACAAAAGAAAGCTTGAGTGGCTCGGAACGAGCCACATGTGAGTGTTGGGGATTATTGGGATAAGATTTTGGGACCAATTTTGGGAATTGTGCAATGCGTGCAAAATATGGAAAGACAATTGGTGAACTTTTGGAACTAGCATGTGCAAAAGGAGGAAGATAGTTGAAATATGTTAGGAATTTTGGGTCCATTGAAAACGGATAAGCCCTATTATAATTGTATAAGTATCTAAGGGTTTTGGGATAGATAGGATTATAAGAGTAAGAAGTAGTGAATGTATGAGATGTAATGTATGTGAGATATGTAAGAGTGAAGAGCGACAAATATAGATAGAGGAAAAGAAGAATGACAAGGGAATAATATATAAGCACAATGCACATATTTTCTAAGAGATGATTCTGAATAATATAATAATAAGTCAGTTGTTGTGGACATAGCCCATGTTCGGTGAACCACATTGAATGTGGTGTCTATGTGTCATGATGTTTTTGTTTTTCTGTTTATTGCGCGCATACGATATATGTCTATTATTCTGAATATGTTAGGTGTTCTAGTGTTTCTACACACATGATATAAGGTGTAATGAACTAATGCTACGTATAATGTTTATGAGGACTTCCTCCCATCCCTTCATCACTGCAAAAAC
The DNA here is from genome assembly GCA_010110895.2 of Picea sitchensis. Classification (NCBI taxonomy): domain Eukaryota; kingdom Viridiplantae; phylum Streptophyta; class Pinopsida; order Pinales; family Pinaceae; genus Picea; species Picea sitchensis. The sequence goes on along the minus strand of SNQJ01S0058353.1, from coordinate 15,147 downwards.
ATAGTTCCTATAGTTCCCATAGATACCTCAAGTGAGACTTCACCTGCTTGCGGATGATGCCGAAAGGGTTGGTATCTGATGGTTTTGTTGGTGAATTCATGTTGAACCCTGGGTCTTCCCATAGTGCACCAAAAATGGTCGTCAAAGGATATCTCACAAATGTTCTATTAGCTTTTGAGCCTTGGTACTTTGGTGCATTTTTCAAGGATTTCCCATGTTCTTTTGGGAGAAGTTATGCCCAATGCTCAAGGACCCAACTCATTTTTGATTTTTGTAGCTTCAGTAGGTATTCCCACAAAAGGCCAAGGTCTCAGACATGTGGGAAATATTCATTGGAATCATATTAGCTTTTCGTTTCATTGAAATTGACCTTGGAATGAGGTGAGGGACTCAATGGAAAGTTTATGGGATTTGTGGGCTTATGATGGGGTGTCACACCCCAAAAGAGGAATGAAAGATTCTAATTAATTGTTGAGTTTAGGAAGGGATCCTATACTCATTCATTAGACTTGTATATAAAGGAGGGAAGTCATTGTGACATTTCATCATTGTGGCATCATGGAGTTAGCATAAGTGAGTAAAAAATTGTGCTAGGGAGTATGGAAATAGTGTCAAGGAGACTTCTGCACCTAAGCGATCTGACCTAGGGTTTTTGGATCAAATATGAAAGTGAGAAAGGATGTGCGTGCAAAGGAAGCTGATTTTTTCATACATGTACAGGGATTGTAGTGAGAATAGTCGCGTACGCACATGGGTTGTAGTAGGAATAGTCACATGCATACACATGTTACAGTGGCAATAATCATGTATATTTGTACAAATATTATCTAAGAAGGTACATATATGTACAAGCCTATAGGAGATGTCAGTAGTTTGTACATGTGGTTTGCAACAAATTTGTGGGCAAAAGATATTTCCAAGATGGTGTTGAGGTTTGGTTTTCTAATTTATATGGTTATTGGAGGACAAGGTTGTCCTCATATTTGGTGATATTGTATTAGTTGGGAGGGTTGGTTTTTCCCTCGAGATTTCTGAATTTAATAAGGTTATGTCTCATATGTGTTGATGATTCATCTATTATCTTTTGTGTTTCCACTGCATGTAATTTTAGTCAATAAATTTCAGTGTAGAATTGTTCAGGGATAACATCTAGGGTTTTAATATTAGATCACTGGGAAATACTTTTTATATCTGAAAATTAGTCACATAAGAGTGTATGTGAAAATTGACATGGTATTAGAGATTTGGATTTGAAGAGAAGGGGATGATCTTGAGACACATTTGTTGGCTATAACACTAGAGGAGTGTTGTTCTTGTTTCAAGAAGGTCACCGTGGAGACTTGGTTGGTGGATAGTGGAGATTCTCATCATTTGAGTGTCACAAAAATGACTCACCAGTATAACATATTAGAACTCACGATTGCAAGTAGAACTTGGGGATAATTCCAAGTATGCAGTCAAGGGAGTTGGAACAACTGTGTTTCAGCTGAAGTCCAGAAATCCTCTCAAGATGAGTGAAGTATTGTATGTTCCTGGACTAAAGAAGAACCTACTCTCTATCTCTTCCATGGAGGACAGAGGGTATTCAATGACATTCGTTGATGGGTAGGTTCTTTCTTGGCCAAAATGATTGAGTCTTGACTGAACACAATTCACAGGGACTCATGATGGCAATCTCTACAAGCTGACAAATTATCCAACACAGGACATGGTGCATGATAGTGATAGACCATGTGAGCTTTGGCATAGGATATCGGGAAACTTGCATCACTAGAATTTACTAGTGTTAAGGAAGATTGTTACACGTCTCTCAGAGTTTGGAACTAAGCATAAAGGAGTATGCCAAGGTTGTGCATTTGGAAAGAATGTCAAGGCTACTTTTCCAAGCAGTGATAGTAGGTGCAAAAAGATCTTGGACTTGGTACATTCATATGTGAGTGTACCGATGTCAGTTATGTTAGCACATGAAATGTTCAGTAGTCAAAAATTCTAACCTTAGTCCATGTAAGAGTCTCAGTGTCATTATAGTGTTCATTATCATGAAATAAATAGGGGTCAGCATTGGTATCCTAAACCATGAACATTTTCAAGTTTGTTATACCAAAGGAGAAATTTATAGTTTCCTCTTACAACAATAACCTTATCCACTGTATTACTATGTGTTGCAAACTATGCACTGCAGACTGTGTGTTGCAAATTGTGTGTTGCGAATTGACGTTGTGAACCCTTTGTTTTCTGATAAATCAAACCCTTTTCAGTTGATATTCGTGTAGGGTTGAGGTTTTAACCAGTCAACTCATATGTTTCTCCTTAGATGTGGAAAATATCAAAATTCTTTCATAAAAATCTAGTTCAATTCAAGCTGCAAACTGGCGCTACAAACTTAACCAGTGCACTGCAAACCCTCTGTTTTACATAGAGCTTCTTTAATTTCTTCTTATCTACAATTTTCATCCAAGTTGGATTTATATTATTCTTTTCTCACCTCCTAATTATAGCATGTTCATGCTCAAATTGTTTTTGTGCATATGATTATAACGAGAGTAATGATTTTGGGTCTTGAGCTGAGGTTACCATATTCATATGATTTCTCCAAGGTTACTTCATGTTCCAAGAAATTTATAGCAGGTTCTGGAAGGATTTCCCAACTTTTTGTGCAAGTTTTAAAAGTCAAAAATAAATTTTAAAAGTAAAAATACACCTACAGGAAAGTTCACAGAATGTGTTGTCAAAGGCATTGCGAACTGGTAATTTGAAACAATTTGTAGCAAATTAGTACATAACAGATTCATTTTTTCATCGTAACTTTTAAATGTCAATCCATTTCCATTGATTTTATTTTTTGGATATGAATCATAATATCATGGAACTACTGACCAAAAACCCTCCCAACCCAATTCGTTGTTTGGGAGAAAAGTTGAAATCATCATCTATAGGAAAGTTTGTAGCGAATCCTGAAATTGCGCTACAAACTTTAACAGTTTGATATATCTTAGCTATAGGAGGGATGCCACCTGTTTGACGGGGTTAGAATGGTTTTCTAGGAGGTATTTGGACATAAGGGACATGTGTTCCATCACCATATTAATAAACATGACTCGTTTCAAAAGGCATTTATCACAAAAGACAAAAGACAAGATTCAAGAAAATAGGAGCTAGGTGGATTTTCTATTTCACCTTGTTGTAACAGCTCCTAGAGAAAAGGGTATCCAATGAAACCACTTAGGATTCGACCTATTTATATTAGGAATGAATGATACAATATATATAGCATTGGTTTTGTTGAAGAAAGGGTTGGATTCATGATCCAAGAGAGGAGAGAGCTAGAGGAGAAATTTAGTTGCTCATTTGTAAGCCCGAGGCCCTATTTGTAATCAACATTTTTTTCATTAAAGATTCATGAGAGTTGTTTATCAGATTGCATTATTTGTTTTCCATTTCTCTTGTCATCCTCTTGATTGAATATATTATAGGTTTTGAGGATAATAAATTCCATTCATTGATGGATTCATGAACAATAGAGGATATATTGTAGCTTTCCCATTAAATCATTGTTTATTTTTTAAGCAATCTTTAATCTGTTTGCAAAAAGGATATTTGTACAGTGGTTGTTCTTCCTTTTTTCATATTATATGTGCCTCTACTCATAATTATACAACCATTTTTTATGGTATACAATTTGATTTCCTTTGATCTTTAGGATGTTATGACTCTATGCCCAACATAATGCCTCTGCAGATAGTTTGTTTCCCTCAACATAATGCCCAACAAAATGCCTCTGGAGAAATTTAGTTGCTCATTTGTAAGCCCGAGGCCCTATTTGTAATCAACATTTTTGTCATTAAAGATTCATGAGAGTTGTTTATCAGATTGCATTATTTGTTTCCATTTCTCTTGTCATCCTCTTGATTGAATGTATTATAGGTTTTGAGGATAATAAATTCCATTAATTGATGGATTCATGAACAACAGAGGATCTATTGTAGCTTTCCCATTAAATCATTGTTTATTGTTTAAGAAATCTTTAATCTGTTTGCAGAAAGGATATTTGTACAATGGTTGTTCTTCCTTTTTCATATTATATGTGCCTCTACTCATAATTATATAACCATTTTTTATGGTATACAATTTGATTTCCTTTGATCTTTAGGATGTTATGATTCCATGCCCAACAGAATGCCTCTGCAGACAGTTTGTTTCCCTCACCCTTTTTTACTCAGTCTTGCTGATCCACTCAAGTATAAACCGATTTTCAATCATTTATATTTTGATGGGTACTTGACTTGTCCTTAAATAATTCTAAGAAAAACTCCTAGTGCTAACATTTTTTTTGTCGTTTCCAGGGACGAAGTTGAAGAGATTTAATGGGCTATACAACACAGATTACTACCAGTTCTTGATGGTGAGAAAGGATTGGTAACATACCATACTGCAAATTTTCACCATGGTGACTCCACACATTTGAAGAAACTTGTTGGTGATTAAAATCAAGTTACAGGACTCCACTAAGGAATGATCTCGAATAGAAAATGGAAGGAAGACACAAGAAGTCCAGGTTTAAAGATACAAGTTTTCTTCAAGAGCTCATATACTTTTTTACCAGTTCTTTCCTGTCCTTTCCTTCATATATAAGGAGAATCATCCTTTTCTTTGTTTACTCTGATGACCATATTCCTACTACTATATACCCCTCTGTGGAAGAAGAAGGTATTCATTCTTCTTACATAGTTGATGTTGACCCTAGTCCTTCATATGAAACATATGAGAACAATTTTTTTATTCAAATCCTTCCTAAACATGATCAACCATGTAACCATGTGAATGATACAATTGATTCACAAATTTCTCTGATCATAGTACCATATTCTACCACCACTACTAGAATTTGCAATCAATCCATTGAACCTCACTTTCAGCTTACTAATGTTCAGTCCATAAAAAGAGAAAAAATGTTTAAACCCTTAAGAATTCCATCTACTCTTCATCCTTACCCTCCCAAGTTCTTAGAATATCTGCCATTTTTTATTGGAGAAGATCATATTATATCTGAGAAGCATTTGGGAGCTTTTCAAAATGTCATTGACAATTTTGAAATCATGCATGAGGACGTTGTTATGAGTTTATTTTCCAAATATTTGGTTGGAGATGTTGCCGTGTGGTTTACAAATCTACAGGATGGTTCCATTGGTTTGTGGGATGAGTTGTTTGGTGCATTTTAAGGGCACTAGGGAGAGAACAAATATCTTGACCAATACTTTGTTGAGTTTTATGATTTGAAAAGAGGGGAGGATGAAGCTCTTGCTATTTTCAACAGAAGATTTTATAGTTTTTATTGCAACATGCCTTTAGATATCCAACCTCTTGCTGCTAGAATGTGTTATGTAACAACTCTTCATCCTGATTTTTCTCTTCTTCTCCTAGAAATGAGGTCTATCACCTTGCATCAAATGTTAATTCATGCTCAATATGTTGAGGACAATCTCAAATCCTCTGGAAAATTTTCAGATCAACTTAAGGATGAGGAGTGGAATGCAGACATAGTTGACAGTGAACATGAACATGAAGGATGCCATGAGAAGGAGTTGGAAGAGCATCCTATTGAGGAGCAATATGTTGTCTCTAATTTTGTTATTTATTATCTTCAAGAAGACTTTTGTTTACCTGTATATGATGAGTACAATAACTATGACGAGGATGATTTCCAAAAAACATTAGAAATATACTTTCATCCAAAATATGATTCTTTTCAATGGTCTTATGAAAGAATTCATCCCATTTATGAAAGTTATGACCTCTATCATAGGACAAATTGTGACTTAGTTGGAGGTAAGTCATTTCCCTTATGTTTTTCTTCATTTAAGATTTTGAAAGAAAAATTTGAATTTTCTTATAGAGCAGAAAGAGTTCAACTGCAAAATCACACAAGTTTTTTGGAACATAAGGATGACATTATAAGTCAACAAAAACCTTTCCATGTTATTAGTGATCCTATGGTTCTCTATATGAAGAATTTTATTGAGGTTGAAATGCATGATAAGGAAAATAATCATATTGTTGCCATTTTTTCTGAGAATGATATTTCATTTGAAAACTTAGAACAAGAAAAATCAGCATTTGAAGAAAAGGATACAATGAATAAAAAAACTTGTATGTTACTATATATTTGTGAACATGAAGGAACTATAGACATAGTCTGTCCTTTGTTTTTTATCGATCAACAAGTGGTATTCACACATATTCTTCAAGATCCTTTTTCATTTATGTTGGAAACCTCAGAGAAAGAGACCTTTATGAGTTACCTAGAATCAGTCAGTGGAATTGGTTATTCAAAGTGGATGAGTTTTCAAATTAGATTTAATTTTCAATTTGAACATCCATTAAGTAGATTTATGCAAGGAATTCAATCAGTAGACAAGGTCCTTGCATGAATGCACTATATTTTTTATTTCACCTGATCAAGCATCTTAGAGATTAGGTTAGAAGTAGGGGAATAAGCTCATCATACGAGCATTTTTTGTTTATTTTAGTTTCTTGGTTTTCAATAGATCAACAATAAGAATCTATAGCCCAATGGATAAGGCATTGGAACTGCAATGTTCTTGGCAGCTCATGGGGAGAATGCCATCCCCTATGGAGCCAATGTTAGCACATGAAATGTTCAGGAGTCTAAAATTCTAACCTTAGTCCATGTAAGAGTCTTGGTGTCATGATAGTGTTCATCATCATGAAAGAAATAGGGGTCATCATTGGTATCCTAAAACCTGGCCATTTTCAAGTTTTTTATACCAAAGGAGAAATTTAGAGTTTCCTCTTGCAACAATAACCTTATCCACTATATTACTGTGTGTTGCAAACTGTTCACTACATAATGTGTGCTGCGAACTGGCACTGCGAACCCTCTGTTTTCTGATAAATCAAACCCTTTTCAATTGAGATTTATTTAGGTCCAAGGTTTAAACCAGTCAACTCATATGTTTGTCCTCAAACGTGGAAAATCTTACAAGTCTTTCATAACAATCTAATTCAATTCGCGTTGCAAACTGGCGTTGCGAACTTAACCAACACATTGCAAACCCTCTGTTTTACATGGAGTTGCTTCAATTTCTGCTTATTTGCAATTTTCATCCAAGTTGGATTTATGTTATTCTTTTCTCACCTAATATTTTCATCCTGTTCATCCTCAAACTCTTTCTGTGCATATGATTATAACCGAAGTAATGATTTTGGGTCTCGAGCTAAGGTTACCATATTCATATGATTTCTCCAAGGTTACTTCATGTTCCAAGAAGTTTGTAGCAGGTTATGGAAGGATTCCCCAGCTTATTGTGCAATTTTTAAAATTCAAAATAAATTTTAAATGTAAAAATGAACCTATAGGAAAGTTTGGAGCACATGTTGTCAAAGGCGTTGCAAACTGATAATTTGGGATAGTTTGTAGCAAATTAGTACACAACATAGTCATTTTTTCACCATAACTTTTAAATTATGATTTGGGTTCTTATGAATTTTTCTCGGAGATGAATCATAATATTATGGAATTGCTGACAAAAAATAATCCCAACCCAGTTCTTCATTTGTGAGAAAAGTTGAAATCATCATCTACAGGAATGTTTGCAGAAAATCCTGAAATTGCGCTACACATTCTAATAGTTTGATAAATTTGAGTTGTAGGATGGATGCCACCTATATGGGGGGGTTATAATGGTTTCCTAGGAGGTATTTGGACATGAGGGACATGTGTTCCATCACCAGATCAAGTAGCATGACTTGTTTCAAAAGGAATTTATCACAAAAGACAAGATCCAAAAAAGTAGGAGCTAGGTGGATTTTTTGTTTCACCTTATTGTAATAGCTCCTAGAGAAAAGGGAATCCAATGCAACCACTTTGGATTCGACCTCTTTAGAGTAGGAAGGAATGATACACTATAGATAGCATTGGTTTTGTTGAGGAAAGGGTTGGATTCATGATCCGAGAGAGAAGAGAGCTGAAGGAGCAATTTAGTTGCTCATTTGTAAGCTCGAGGGCATGTTTGTAATCAACATTTCTACCATTAAAGATTAATGAGAGTTGTTTATCAGATTGTAATATTTTTTTATTCCATTTCTCTTATCATCCTCTTGCTTGAATATCTTGCAGGTTTTGAGGAAAATAGCTTCCATTGATTAATGGATTCATGAAAAACATAGGATCTGATGTAGCTTTCCCATTAAATCATTGTTTATTGTTTAAGCAATCTTTAATTTGTTTGCAGAAAGGATCTATGTACAATGGATGTTATTTCCTTTTTCATATTCTCTATGCTTCTACTCATAATTATATATGCCTTTTGTTTGGTATACATTTTGATTTCCTTTGATCTGTAGGATGTTATGAATCCATGCCCAACGAAATGGATCTGCAGACAGTTTGTTTCCCTCTCCCTTTCTTACTCAGTCTTGTTGATCCACTCAAGTATAAACCTGTTTTAAATCATTTATATTATGATGGGTAGTGGGATTATTCTTAAAGCAGTCTAATAACATCTCTTAGTGATAACAAGTTCCATATGTGAGTGGTTTTCGGTTGTTGAGTGGTCAAAATTCTCTTTAACTCAACAATAGGAATCACACCCAGAGACGAGGCCCAATTAGACTCTTCCCTATTTAAGGTAGCATGATTCTCTTGATTGATTATCTGACAAGTTTAAATGGGATTTATTTTCGATTTAAGGATGGATCTTCTAGACTCTTTTATGTTGTTAATTTGTTCATTAAGTATTCAACAACTAATTTCCGAAGAAGTCTAGGCACAGGTTAATATTTACCAACAACATGTAAATGAAATATCTCTTTAATCAATATAAAACAATAATATTTCCCTATTGATCAAGCAATAGATATCATCTAAGAAAGGAGATCACATGCAAAAATAACAAATAACTGGAAATAATTTTGGTTACTGATAACACAACAATTTTTAAAACACCATCAAATTTATGCCAACTTTCATTTAGAAACAATAATCATTCAATATAGCTTAAACACAATTACAATCTTACTAAATTGCTTGCAGTAGACAATTGTATGCAAAACAATCCACAGATTACGTTAATCCACAAGCCTTAGAAGAAATGTTTCTCCAACTCTATATGAGCTTCAATATTAAACTCCAAAATATTATCTAATTATCATATTTTACAAAAAAACATCGACATTTCAAAACGAGGTCGACATCCTTATTTATATGAAAATCCCATGCAAAAATTAACAACAATGTTCACTTAAGAAAAAGAAAAAAAAAAGATAAAGTGGACTGCATCCACGTGGAATTTATTAGTAATCTTCAGTCATCTCAAAGGATTAACTTTGGCATACTAAGACCACTGAGAGAAGAGATCCTTTCAAGTATGCAAATACATGAATTAATGTTTCTCCATCAACATGTTGAGATTATCCTTCATTTCCATCACTCAGTCTCTGAATTGGTCCACCTCAGAGCGTAGATGTCATAAGACCCACACTACCCATATCATTCCATTGACGAATATATTGACTTGTCCATTTTCAAGTATTAATATCTCCTGGAATTATGTATCAAATTCGACATCGAGCTCCTCAAACTACCGAACTATTGTGCGTAGGTTGACAAAGTCTTCGGGTGTGCCAAATTCTAGGAATCGAAGCTTCTTCATCTTCTGATTTATTTTGTCCAATTCCCAAGACATTTTTCCTATATTTCTTGCATTCTTCTTTGTGGATCTATCACCAATTGTGTCCAATACTCTTCTGTTGTTTTGAACCTAACCAAAATCTCATCTGTGAGTGTTATGACACCATGTTCCGATGATCCTCAACCTTTTTGGATCTCTTTGATGTACTCAATTTTATCTAACATGTGATGAGATTTCTTAGACCACTTCATCATGTATTTGTAAGCTATGAGACCCATCATAGTTTCCTCCTGATATCCAATGATCTGGGTCATGAAAATTTCTCTTTCTGACTTGAATTGACTATAGATATCTCCAACTTAAAATCTCATGAATATAACTTCTTGAGTTGTGTCCTTGTAATATTCCACTCTATGCTTTAGCTACACTAACGCGACTCTCATAGATTCAGATTCTCGCTCATCCTCCCTAGCCCTATCCATGGTGGAACTGTATATTTCCATGCTTTATCCCAATAAATCGCTCACCTTAGATTGCTTAGCATCCAACAGGGTCTCCTCCATGGTAATCAACATCACGTTGTCTGGAGTGAGTCTCCTCTTCTTTATTGTTCTTCTTACCACCACTTTCCTTTTTATATCATAAATTATATCTTGGAAATCAACCACCTTGTCTACATGCTCTAGAATTGGTTTCTCACCTCATGAGAGAGAATTTCCCATGCTGTCTAGTATATGAAAATGTTCAAGAACCGCCTCCTTACCTTTGCCGACTCCTAGCTCCTAGTTGCTGACCTCACTCTCTTTCTCCTATGCTATTGAATATTTGTCAGGTACTCCTTTTTTTTCGGTCCCTGACTTAGTGGGTGAATCTCTAGTTTGTTGAATGTTGGGGGTATTTTCTGTGGCCCCCTCTATTATGGTTTCTTCCAAAGTCATTGACCCTAGGAGTGTATACAGTGTTGATGGTCCTGTCTGGGTATTTTTGGATTATTGTTACTCTCCAACTCTTTATCAGCCTCTCCTTTGCTAGTGTTACCCCCTGATGAATTCTCATCATCGGGGTCTCCTTTCTCTCCCTCTTTTCCTTGTGTCTCATTCTTTGCAATAGAATTTCCATTATCATCCTCATATTTATCCCTTGGATTTTTTGTTTTCTCTCTATCTTTTGGTTATTATTATCCTTTGTTATATTTTTCCCTTCTATTCAGTTGTTGTGAGGTCCGATTCGAAGACGTCATATGGCCTTCAGTTGTATTCGGACCTGCTTCTATGTCCAAGGGTTGTTGTCCTTGGGGAAATTGTGTATCCAACATCCCTGTCATTGCCTCATTTGGAATGGGAACTGTAGTATCCACCTTTTCTTTGTCACTATTGTATATCATGATCAAATCAACAATATCCAAAGATATGGATTTGTTGAAACTACACTTGCTAGCTCAACTTCTGGTTCTCCTATAGTTGTTTTCTCTTAAATTTGTTGTTCATTTTATTCCCCAATTGAGGTATTCCTAGGGGTTTCCACCTCCCCTTCCTCCCTGAGTGTAACCAGAGTTATTACTGTGGATTTTATTTTTGGCATAATAGGGGTTTCCCTTTATAGTTGAACCATTCTTTCAACTTCTTCCAAGAGCCTTTGTGCATCTGAATTATCTGTTGTCTTCTCTGTATCTTCCTGTTGATATTGTGCCACTTCTTCCATTGTTTTCTCTAACAAGTCCAGCTTTTCATCCCTAGACAAAGCCATGAATATGATTGAGTCCAATTTTTCTCTTCTTTGCAAAACTCCATCCCAGTTTAATTTATTCTCTATGAAGATTTCATCCTCAAAATAATCATGTGCATATGGCTAATGAAACACAACCTGATTAGCATGCTCAATCCCCATATTCTTAGGGTCGTGTTTCATGTATCTCTCTGTAAAAACCTTGTACTCTATTTGATTCTAAGCTTCTTTTATGGCCTGGGTAGTGTCCTTTACAAAGTGTTAACCTACATAAAACCCATAGGGGATGAATACCCTTTTATTTTCCTTTAGTAAAGAGGCATTAAAGCCTTGTAGTATGGTATGGTAGAAAATCCCCCCCAACACCAACTTATCTGGCACATGGGATGGTAGCAAGTGTGGTGCATCGATGGATTTGCAAATTATGATATAGGTGCTTCTTTCTTCCAGGTACCAATGTCCTATCTTGTATATCACTTTCCTCATTGTCTCGAAGATCCTTTGGAAGTCTTGTTTAAATATCAGTGCATATATACAAGTTATAAATCCAGCACAAATCCTAGTGATCGATCTTTTGTACCTGTTTTCCCATAGGATACTGAAATAGATGTGGACTAGAAACTCAGAGAAATGTCAACTTAGACTCAAGAATGGGAATACATTCCTAACACAAATCACATCCAGAAGATAAGATGCCATAATAATGCAGGGGTTTCTATGTTTTTTGGGTTCTGTGCTTCCTCTATCTTGGTGCTTAATTGCTTGGAAATAATAGCTCCTCGGTTAAAGATGATCCTTGATATAGCCACTGTGTAAGAAAAAGGCATCCAAGCCTCAGATAACCTAGAGAAGTATTTTTCCCCATACAAATGACAAATCAGGGCCATCAAGAATATGTAGGGTTCTCTAAGGTGCATTGTATTGTACCACCTTGAGGCTTGGTTCATGAAATTTTTGTCCTCCCTCCACCGGGATGCTAGTAATTTACTAGTTTTATGATGTTCATAGAACACAACAAAAACATATTTGTTTATCCTGACCTCGACGTCCTTAAATTTATAGTATGTGATCACCTCCGTAGCAAAAAACACGCCAATACACTCTCTGTATTTATTGTTTTTCAAGCATTTCTCTGTGTCTATATGGTGGATGATCCACTCTAAGGTTTCCACACATGGTAGAACATGGATCCTATCTTCCACCATATATAGTGAAGAGCGCTTGATGTTTTGGAACATCTGGTCATCCACTTTCCTCACCTCTAGGTCTCTATGAGGCGTGAATTTTGGTAAATCATCATAGTGAATTTTGTTATACAAATCAAACCAAGATGGTAGTAGTACCTTGGAATCCATGCTATTGTCTATATCCTTGAATAGTGAAGGAAGGTTTGTTGGCTTCTTCTGGGACATTTTGATCATTAGTTTCTTAACAGCCGAGTTGGATGCCTCCCTGGCTTGATCACTTCCTCCTCTCAGATTCTTTGGCGACTAGAGAGTCACTGGTCGTCAGGGTGACATTTCTATGGTCCTGAGCTTCATGAGTAATATGGAACAACTTAGTTCCTACATGAAACTTGATCAGTCACGAGATATCGTGAGAAAAATTAAACAATACTATGTGAATTATGGAAATCATTTACAAACACATTTGAATAAATAGCATCTAGCCTTCACATCCAAGCTCATCATCCTTCAGTACAAAAAATATATTGTATATCTTCATTTATTTCTTACATATCTTATGCCATCTTTCAAAGCGAATGAAATGTGAGAGACAACAGAAAGAAGGGACATTGAACTGGTATCGGGGATTTCAAATGATCGTTTATTGGTGCACAATGAAATTCGAACTCGGGGGTCGAGTATTTTGTTTTCTCAATCTTTTAGTGACTCGCACATGGTTAAATATCTGATCTTAACAGAGACAGAGCTATAACATATTTGCGTATGTGGTTTGATCAAGATGTAGATGTGGAATTTATAAACCAGTCGAGATTATCGAAAGGCACACGGATCAACAATATACAGATGGACGGTCTCAATTGAGTTCATAGGTATTCAGAGAGACACAATAGAAAACCCATATTTCTCATCAATGTTTTCTAATCGGGCATTGGAAAGGAGAGAAACATGTGATAGATGGCAGGTTTTTGTCTTCTCAGTCTGTCGACGTCGATGTCTATCGACAATTAGTTCTAACCTTGTTCTTTGTGCATTTCCTACGTATCACATTGGTTGCTGATACTCGATGTTTTATTGGCTTCGATGAATACCCGATGTTGATTAGTGTCAGAAACACTCTAGGGTGTACTGTGAAATTTTTCATACATGTTGGTTTACCCAACACAGGGGTTGATCGGTGTTGGCATACTCAAGTAGTAACCATAGGGCATCGAAAAATCCTGCTTCTCACTGTGATTTTGAAGGCTCTTTAGGAAAACCATTAAGTGTCTTTTATTTTCCTTACCTGTAAGAAAGACATGAGATATTTTGGAGTTTTCTTGATTTTTTAGATGCAAATAGAACAAAGGAAAAGATGACTAAACTTAACAAATGAAAAATATGCAACCTATGTAAAACCAAAGAAGAAGGTGCAAACGATTCAAAAAGAAAAAGTGGTACCCAAAAATTGAAAAATTTAAGGGTGTGTTGAGTGCTCAACACCGATATTATGTGACCTTCATTGATGATTATTCCAGGAGGACATGTATCTTCTTCATTAATAGTGAGTTCAAGGCTTTAGTAGAAAATCATACAGGGAAGAAGATCAAGGTATTGAGGTCATATAATGGGGGTGAGTATACCTCCAACGAGTTCAAGAAATTATGTAAGAAAGCATAGATTAAGAGGGAGATGACAATAAATTTCAACCCTCAGGAGAAGGGGTTTGTTGAGAGGAAGAACTAGACCATTATTGAGGATACCAAGGAAATGTTGCATGACCAAGATCTACCTATGGTGTTTTGGGAAGAAGCATGCAACACAACAATCTATGTTCAGAATAGGAGCCCTCATGGGATCTTGAAGGAAAAGACTCCAGAGGAGGAATTCACAAGAGTGAGACCAAATATAGGGAATTTGAGGATATTTGGTTGTCTAGTATACATCCATGTTACTAAATAAAAGAGGATGAAGTTATAACCTTCTAGGAGGAAGGGAATGTTTGTGGGATACAATGATACTTTGAAGGCATACCAAATCTACATTCCAGGACAATGGTATGTTGAGGTCAGTCAGGATGTCATATTTGAGGAGGATTTGGATTTCAGGAGGCCCCAAGAGACCACAATAGGTTTTGAGGAGAAAGAGGCTCCAAACACCGAGGAGAGTATAGTTCCATTCAATACAAAGGAGCAGTCCTCAAATTATGAGGAGGATTCAACATAGTTTTCGGATCCAATGGATCCTCCTAGTAACTAGGAAAGGAGACATAGATGAATTTGAGATACCCTAAATGATAACAAGAGACATACAACCTCCAGAAAAACCCACAGAGAGAGAATACCTATAGAAAGATTTGGCTTATATGTGGCTCTTATGAGAAATATCATTGATTCTTAGCCTTTCAGTTTTGAGGAAGTAGCAGGCAACAGGTTTGGAAGGATGTCATGATGGAGGAGTACCAATCCATTATGAATAATGATATATGAGATATAGTTATGAGACCAAAGGGAAGTTGGTAGTGACCTCCAAGTGGATCTACAAGATCAAGCATACTGCAGCTGGAAATATTGAGAAGTATAAGGAAAGGTTCATAGCAAGAGGGTTCT
>SNQJ01S0058352.1:45098-57259 GCA_010110895.2 Picea sitchensis | reverse complement strand
TAAATGTGTTATTTTTCCTTATTCTTTAAAACAATGGTTTACAAGGTGTTTTTTTTCAAATTTTAGTGTAAATTATAAAACACATAAATTTTTAATTAATAAACAAATTTTCATCTTTCCAATTTAGGAGATGATTTTAGCCTTTTTTTAAATGGTAATAGTGGTCAAGGACACGATCTCGATTAAGTCTTAATTTTTACTTGAAAACATTTTTGTTCTACTAGTAGCATCGATTTTCTATTTGATGGCCAATTTCTTGTAGTGGTGTTGGCCGTCAAGGCCACAATTTCCTACAATTTCAATCAAATCACATTTTTAGTCACCAGTTCTACCTATAACACCCTTTATTTTTAGTCACTAAAAATAAAGGGTGTTATAGGTAGAACTGCTTTTCAAAACATGTGTTGATTTTGGTGTTTTTGAACCATAAATACGAGCCTTTTGGGCCAAAGGTCTCATTTTCCAGGCCACATTTCTCATTAATTCGTTAACTATGTTGAAGATAAATGTATCAATTTATTGTGTTATTTTCCAGACTCGTGGGATAGTTGGTTATAACCTTAAGTAGTAATGCAACTAATTTAAGTTTCGATGATGTGGTCTCATCCTTATTTTCAGAGGAGATGAGGTTGAAAAACATGGAATGGGAGAGCACAAACGCATTATTTGCAAGAGGACACTCCCAAGAAAGAAATAGATCTAAGTCCTGAAGTGGGAGATCTAAATATAAGGGTATATCTAAATCTCTTGGAAATTTTGTAAATGTATATTGGAGATGTGGAAAACAAGAGCAATACAAGAAGTAATGTAGATCCAAAAGTGTTGAGAGAGGGATGGGATACAATGATGCTCCTTCTATAGAAGAAAAAACATCCATGGAAGAGGGAGGGATGTGTACTTTTCTTATTCAAGAACACATCCAGATCACGAGGCATGATTGTTTGAATCAAGTGCATCCTTTCATATGAATCCTCACAAGGAGTGGTTTTGCGAATATGACGGGTATGATGGAGGTGATGTTTTCTTAGGTGATGACTCAATAGCCAAAATTATAGGAAAATGAAAAGTCAAGTTGAAGGTAATGGATGGAAAGATTAGAACAATCCATAGTGTTTTGCACATCCTAGGATTGGCTATAAATTTAATTTTTGTAAGAAAAATGGACTATGGAGGGGTAAAAAAAATGTTTGAGAAAGAAACATGAAGGTTGGTTCGAGGAGAAATGGTGTTTCTAAAGGGAGTTCAGATAAGAATTCTATATAAGTTGCAGGAAAGAACTATTAGTGATGGGTGTAATAGTTCCATTATTGTTGATATTGGATTTGAAGAAGAAAAAAATCCTACATTCACTGGAGAAAAGGCTATGTTGTGGCATCAAAGACTAGGGCATATCAAAGAGAAGGGATTTCGACTACTACATGGTAAAGGTATGGTTGACGGTTTTTCTAACCAATCTCTGGATTTTGATTTCTATGAACTTTTTGTATATGGGAAGCAGAATCAGGTAATATTCCCCTCTGGTGAAACGAGGGAAGAGAAAAATTTACATTTGGTGCAAAATGACATGTTTCAACCTGTGTCAATTTCACCACATAATGTTTTTTGTACTATGTCTCATTTATAGATGAATTCTCTAGGAATACATGGATATATTTCCTCAAGAATAAATTTGAAGTATTTGACAGATTTAAAGAGATTAAGGCTCTTGTGGAGAATAAAATAAAGAAAATAATTAAGGTGATAAAGAAGAATAATGGTGGAGAATTCTGTGGAAATGAATTCAAATAATTTTGTCAAAAGTCTGGTATAGTAAGGAAGAATAATACTCCATATACACCTCAATAGAATGGAGTTGTAGAAACGATGAACACGACATTGATACAAAATGCAAGTAGTATTATTATTGGTGTTGGTTAGGACAGGAATTATGGGAAAAGGAAGTTGGTATTGCATGTTACCTGGTAGATCGATCATCATCATCAACATTGGATGACAAGACTCCACAAAAGGTATGTACTATGGACTGGTAAGAAAGTCTCTCTCACACATCTCAGGGTATTTGGTTGTGAGGTTTATGCTCACGTTCGAAAGGAAAACAAGAGTAAGCTATATAAAAAGGTTGAAAAGTGTATCTTTATTGGGTATAAAGATGGTCTGAAAGGTTATAATCTTTGGAAAATAGAAAATAAGAAGGCAATGTATAGTCAAGATGTGGTATTTGTTGATTTTTATATAAGATGATATACAATCGATGCATTATTTATAATAAAGAGTGTTTAATATATATATAACATATGGTGACCATCCATGAAAGGATGTGTCCCTTCGATAATAAATAACTACTTATTTATTATATATTTATACTAAATTGGCCTCCACAACAAACACAACTTTTTACTTTTTACTTTTCACATTATGAATACTGACCATAATTATAAAATTCAACTCTCCCTCTTAACTAGGAAGGTATTCATAATCATCTGCAAGTTGGTTGTCATATGATAACTCTATCTTAACTAAGAAGGTATTTATCATCATCTTCAACATCAGTAGCAACCTACCATATGATATGGGAGAATGTCTTCTCGATGTGGTCCGAACATCAACAATCCCTCTCAATGAGAGACATTCTTCATCATGCCATGCTTTTCTCTTAAGTATAGAAACTTCTCCCTAGACTCATGACACATGTCTATCAGTCTTGGGAGATGTCTCTCTCCCACATGAATCAAGGGGAAACTCCTTTTCTTGCTCTCCTTATGAGCCAATTGACTCTCTTTGAGATCAATATCACTTTGGGTCTACATGTGATAACATCCAGCATATTGATTCTTTATTATTCCTTGTCAAATTACCATGACTAAGACAAATACCACACAAGGGTCATTCACCATAAGTACACCCCTATGATTGAATGTTATCTCGATGTTAATTGACACATGGAAATAACCTCAAGAACCACAAGTCCATATTATTCCTCTACGCTTGGGCCCATTTACCACAAGTACACCTTTGTGATAAATGTATCCTATCTCCCTTGGTCTGCAGCCCAATCTAAGAGAATCTATGCACGATGCTTACACTTTACATTCTCCACAGGTACACCCTTATGGGTGAATGTCTGCCCGATGTTTCCACACACTAGAGGAACACTAGCACATCAAGTCTTTTGTTCTTTAAATACTATGCTTGGGTCATTCACCAATGTTCAAATCACCATGACCATTCCTGAAAGAATGTCTACCCGATGTTGAAACATCAACATCAACATCATCAACTTCCACAACCTAGTTAGTGTCCTAACACATGACACATCATACAACATCAACTATATGAGCCATAGTCTATCTAAGTAATTTGGGCATGATGTTACAGGTATCAAGTGTTGTACACTCAACTGATTGTTCCTGGTATGCAAGAACCATTTTTCTTAATCTAGTCACTAACTGTGACACAAGAAGAATGTTTATCAGGTATCTCCACACTCTAGTCACTATTGTAAAATCAGGGAGAAGGACCATTCTTCCCATTTTGGTCACTACCTATGAACTCAGGAAGAATGTTCGTCCTAGACCACTCTCTCCACTATGTCATATCTAAGATGTACTAGGATGATGTGAATGCATCATATCTAAGATGTACTGGCATGATGTGGAGTGTCATCTACATCATCTCTAAGTTGTACTAGCATGATCCTTCTGCATCATATCTAAGTTTTACTAGCATGATGTAGATCAGTTCCTATGCATCATCTCTAAGTTGTACTAGCATCATGATAATGCATCATATCTAATCTATATTATCATGGTGTGAGTTAGGAAACTGCATCATCTCTAAGTTGTACTGGCATGATGATAATGCATCATATCTAAATTGTACTAGCATTATGAAAAAACATCATATCTAAGTTGTACTAGCATGATGCAAAATAATAATATTTAAGTTGTACTAGCATGATATAGATTAGCAATCCCTCTCAAGTAAGGGAGAAATATCCATAAGTCCCAACGTGTCCATGAAGTATATAAACTTCCCTTTGGAGAAAGTATTCATTAGAATATCCTCTATCTTCTCATCGATGGAGATATACTAGAGTTTTACTTCTCCCTTATGGAATTTATCATGGATGTAGTAGTACCTGATCTCAATGTGATTCATATTGTCATGTAAAACAAGGTTCTATGAAATCTTCACATAACTTTGATTATCACAATATATTACGATAGAATCTAACACGTGATCAAACAGTGCAAAAACCAACTTACAGATCCATACTACTTCTTTACATGCATCACAAGATGCAATATACTCTTCCTCTGCAGTCATGAGTGCGAAAAACTTATTTTTCATACTAGCCCAATCAAAATCTGTATATCCATGCAGTTATACATAACTGTTTGAGACATATCTTAAACCATAATTTAGTGTGCCACACAAATATATCAAAATGATATTTGTAGCAATCCAATGCTCATGCCTTGGTTCCACCTGGAACTGGCTCAATGTGTTCACAACAAATCAAATGTCTGGCCTGGTATTAACCAAATACATTGTGAGCCAATCAATTGGTGGTACATGGAGTGTTCTACTAGATCAAAATTAGAGGCTCTCAACTTCTTTAGCTTTGTCACCATGGGAGTTTCCATGGACTTGCAATCCATCATCCCAAATATATGAAGGATTGTGATAACATACTTCCCTTGACCAAGGAAGATCTCACTTGTCTTCTACCATACTTCTAATCCCAAAAAGTAATGTATCAATCGAGGATTCTTCATCTTCAACTCTTGAGGCCAACTCCCTCTTGCACCTATCGATGAGTTAGTATTTTCCCACTAACATCCTGGAACATAGCTTAGCCAAGTGATCCATCATCCCTCACGTCCTGACATTTATTCCATCATCCTCTCCCCTTTTGACATCTTGACCAAGCCTCGAAGCCTTCTAGGAAACCCTACCATGATCATCTCATTGAGGCATCCTGTCAAATACTCCTTGTGCATCCTCCACGTGCTAGATCCAATATATCCCTGGTCCCAGTATTATTGTGAAGTTATCTATTGCTTTCTTCACTTCTGCAAAGTTGAACTTCTTGAATCCCTCAAGAATATATGAGTATCCCATATTTTCATAGCCAATATCTCTTATGTCTTATGGATATATATCTCCATCCAAGTATTATGGAAAAGAACTTGGGAAATCGAAATCCATTGAGAAATAAATACTTAGGATAACACAATCTGGTGCATTCCATTATTTGGACAAAGCCTTCACAACTGTTCTCATTCATGCACAAACATTTAAACTCTTTCAATGTAATCTCAAAAGGTTGAGATAAATCATAGGAATAATAATTTGTATGTGGAAGAAAAATAAGCTTTGTACTGGACCCACCATGCCCATTAAATGGTTTATCACACTCACAACCTTGGCACAAAGCAGTGGAATCTTTCATGTGAAAACCAGTGGGACAAGTACAATTGGGCTTTGGAGTGTATATGCAAAGAGCATAGATTCCATAGAAACCATTAATAGAAAATTGACCAGGGATCGTCATCCAAACAATGCTCCATATGCATGTCTCTTCCACCAAGATGTATAGATTCATGTTTCCATCAATGTATAAAGTTAATATTCTCTCGGGGCCTTCCCCATAATCTGAAACCTCAATGTTAAACGCATAGTTTGAATGAAAACCACCAGAGCCATTCAACACAACTTGGAAGTTCAATGTGTTTCTACCATTGACAAAGGGCCCGTAGTTGTTCATTATGCTTGATCTCTCATAAAGGAGTTGAAGAATATCGTGACTATCAAAGTAGAGGCGATAATAGCCTTGTTTAAGCGTGCTCCTCATCAATTTCGATATTAGCTTCGCATTATTCTTGAAAGGGATGGAGTGGAAGAAGAGTATTGATCGGATATTGAAATCTTTCCCACACAAAATCACAATCACCACCTGAGGAGATGCACAAAACCATATTTCTCGTTTCTAGAAGGACAACCTCTATTACATTCATGATATTGGTTTTGGTGTTCCACACAACGCTTCCATCTGCATCCAACAGAAGGAGGTTTCCATATTTTCTCAGATGAAAATGAGAATCTATTCCTTTGATAGGTTTCTCTTTGTTTAACACCTAAGCAACTGTTCCCGTGACTCAGCAGTGCAGAAATGCAAATCCTATTTTCTCATATGGATTTTTCCAGTCTTGAGCAGCGATAGAGATGAACTCTATGGAAATGGAATGGAGCTCGAAATGGTTAGGAGGACACCCAATCCATCTCTCTTATTTTCCTAGGCCCTCCCATTTGGGAATCAAGCCTATTCTAGCTCTGATACCATGCTGATTTGTATATAAGATGATATACAATCGATGCATTATTTACAATCATGAATGTTTCATATGTATAGAACATATGGTGACCATCCATGAAAGTATGTGCCCCTTAGATAATAAATAACTACTTATTTATTATATATATTTATATTAAACTTGCCTCCCCAACAAACACAACTTTTTACTTTTCACATTATGAATATTGACCATAGTTACAAAATTCAATAGTATTTAGAAAAATGAAAGATGTTTTCAAACATGAAGTCCTACCAAGGAAGGAAGAACAAAAAAAAATAGAGTTTGAGTTAAATGATGATGAATCAAATTTTACAAAAGAACAAGATAAAAGAAGAAGCTCCTCATACTCCAATATTGAGGGGATTCGTTCAGGAAGGAAGGCAATAAAAATTCATACTCCACCTGATTTTTCGTTTAATTTTTTATTTTTCTATTACTGATGATGATCCTAGAACTATTAGGGAGGTAGTGGATTAAAAGGATGGAAAACTATGGGAAAAGGCTAGGGTTGGAGATATTGAAGCCTTGGAAAAGAATGAGGCTTGGGATCTAGTGGAGTTGTTGACTAGAATAAATCTCATTGACAACAAATGTGTATTTAAGAAGCTAAATGCAAAAGAAAAAATGGAAAAATACAAAGCTCATTTAGTAGAAAAAGGTTATTCCCGGGTAGAGAGAATTGACTTTGGTGAAATGTTTTCTCTTGTTACCAAATTAAATTCTATTAGATTTCTTTTATATGTTGTTATTTTGTTTTGTTTTGAAGTAGAACAGATGGATGTGAAGAAAACATTCCTACATGGGTATTTGGAAGAATAAATCTACATGAAATAACAATAAGGTTTTGTTGTAAAGGGGAGGAAAGAGTTGGTATGCAAGCTGAAAAATTCATTGTATGGGTTAAGAAAATTACCAAGGATGTCATATCAAAATTTGATACTTATATGTTGGGACTTGGATTTACAAGGAGAAAAGCGGATCGTTGTGTATTTCAAATTAATCAGTGATCATCTTATTGATAGGAAACGATAAGGAGATTATCCGGGATGTGAAAAATCAGTTGTCCTATAAATTTGACATGAATGATCTTGGTGTTGCAAATTTCATTTTGTACATGTAAATTAAAAGAGATCGAGCAAAAAGAAAACTCTAGTTAAATTTGAGAAAACACGTCGAGACAATATTGCAAAGATTTAACATGAAAAAATGTAAGCCGATCAAGATTCGTATTACCTTAGGTGTAAAGTTATCTGCAAATCAGTGTGTGAAGACATAAAAAGAGAAAGAGGACATGTCTTGGGTTCCATATGCTACTGTAGTTAGAAAATTGATGTATTCAATAGTCTGTACTATATACCACCATTCATATATAGTCATGTGTACACTGAAACTCTTAAACCAGTCCCTATCATAATGAATGAATCTAGAAAAAGCAACGGAAATTAATAATCTGTCTTGCAACAAAGGTGCTTAACTTGAAGTTATTTCGAATAGGGAAAACTTTAAGCATGAAACAGACTTGTTATCAATATCTCTTTGTTATAAATGTAACAAGTTAACATGTTTACTGTGAAAGATACTCTAAACCACCAATGTTCAACCCAGCAATTTTGTCTATACTGTCGAAGCACCTCCAAGCACTCTTAATCTCAAGCGAAGCAAACCGTATGGATGGCAATTCGGAGGAACACTATAAACTAGAAAAAACAATATTTATGGTTATGGTCGGCTTGCATCCCAATGTCACGCATATGAATACTAATATATTGGATACTTACAATATATTGGATACTAATATATTGGATACTTACATGTACTTTTTCTCATTGCCTTCGTATAGAATTCAGAGCAATCGATTCAGAGAAATTCATTCAGAGCAATTCATGGAATTCAGAGCAATCGATGGGTTACAAGAGAAAATCCTGTGTGTCAGATAAGGAAATGCCCTGCAAGGGCTTCCGAAGACGTCCACAACGTCGCTCAAAGAAAATCCGAGAGTGTGCAAAGGAAGAAGTAGTAGATTCACATTACGACGTTTCTGTGTTTTACGTTAAGGAAGAAGAATAATTCTTAAAATTTATATGGTGAGGACCCACCCAATTCTCCATAATAGCATGCAATGCTTTTTTGTTTTTATACTAGGCATCGTTTTTGTAATTAAGCAAAGAACAAGGTCTCGAGAGACTCCGACTGAATTTCTTTCCATTTCCAAAATATGTAAATATACAAGACTTTATTTTGAAATTTTATCAAGTCTATGTAGTCGCTCTATGCTCTGCGCAACTTTTATAAATACAAATTTCCTAGTGATTGTCAATTTTTTTTTGATTAGAATGTCAAAATGTAACACTATCTTATTCTTTTAGGTTAAAACAACATTATCTTCATAAACAAGAAATAATAAAGCATAGCCTAATGTGTGTTTCATCTAGATATTACCATAGAATTTTAATTTCCCTCTTACATTTTTATCGTTTAACGGTTGCCCCAACATTTTTATCGTTTAACGGTTGCCCCAATCTTGTATACCCTTTTCATATAAGTGGAAAATTTCTCCTCTATGAAATTCCCACTTTCTCTATTCTTCCCCATTTAGAAAAATTGAAAAAGAAACGATAGATTTTCTTTCCATTCCATGTTCATGCAACATCTATAGGATTTACCAAATGATCAATGGTTGAAAAAAGAAACGATAGATTTTCTTTCCATTCCATGTTCGTGCAACATCTATAGGATTTACGAGATGGTCAATGGTTGAAATCCAACTTAAGAAGAATCCCCAATATTTTTCTTTCTATAATGGTGCCAAAGAGATTGGAAAATAAGGTATCAATCATAATGGTTTTAATATTTCTATAGTTTCTCAAATTATCTATATAACTACCTGTGTGAATGTATTATAGATTGATTGAATATATCATTGAGAAATGCATTGAAATTTAAACGTTCTCATTTAACGAATTCGACTATTAAACCATGATGATTAAGATAATTTCCATTAAAAATATGCTTAATGCCTACCTTTATATCTTATATAAAAAAAAAAAAAATCTTCTTGAAACATAATATTTGTTTCTTTTCCTCATACACTCAAGTTGGGATTCTTTCCCTTGATGTATTTCTCATAGAATTCACATACAGATGCTATCATCTCTTTTCCATTTATCCATCTATATATGATCTTATTGAATGCATTTAGTTTAGATTTTTTTAGGATTATACATTAAGGTGTCAATCAACTCCTCTTACTTGATTTTATGAGATGCTCTTTTTCTTGACCACAAAAGTTTTTGCATTCATTTTTTTAATGAGAGGAGGTTTATGTATTCATTGACCTAATGTGTTCTCTCATATGTGTTGGGTATTTTTTTTGTAAGATTAGATAAAGTATCTCTGTTGTGTTGGGTGCAAGGGCATTCAGGGGCAATGCCACCAAAATATGTTTTGGGTGTTTTTTGCATTTGTTTTTTGACATTTTTTCAACACATGGTTTTCGACGATGGTTTTCTAATTCTAGTTAAGGAATTAGGATTGATGACTAATACATGGGAATGAGTCAAGGGTTTGGATGTAGAGGGATCCTATATATATTGTATTGTAAACAATGAAGAAATATTATGAATAGAAGATTAGAGGTGTGGCTCTAAAAAAAGTGATTGGTTTTCCTGGTTTGGGTTTCCAAGGTAAAATATATGTGTAATGTGTGTGTGTGTGTGTGCGCCATTGCATATTTTTTTATTATTATTAAGAATACATTCGAACTAATTAACTATACAAGGTTAAAATCTACATATGGTATCAGAGAAATTATTGGATTCGGGGGGACGCTTTTTTGGTCAGGGGTTTGACTTGCATATGTGATAATACTTTCTACAATGGTAGATCTACACTATTGATTCTTCAGATGAAAACAAACGGCAAGAAGTTCGAAAACAAAGATCGAAAAATTTAATGGGTAAATATTTTAGCTGTGGAATCTTAAGATGGAAGAGCTATTGGTGGACAAAGATCAATGAATCGTTGTGGATGTAGGTATTGCACCTACAAGAAAATCAACAAAAGACTGGGAAAAGTTGGATGGGAAGGTGAAGAGCACAATCTCGTTGTGTCTCTTAGATTCAATATTATTGAATGTGTGGGGGAAGCTATGACCAAGGATTTATGGAGTAAGTTGGGGACTTTGTATCGGTCTAAGTCCTTGGTAAACAAAATTTCCCTGCCAAAGAAGTTTGATAACCTGAGGATGAAAGATGGAGACTTGGTGATACAGAAGTTGAATGCATTCAATATAATGGTAAGCTAGTTATTATCTATTGATATTAAGATTTCTAATGATCAACAAAGTTACCAAATTGACGAGAACCCTCCAGAGTTCTCGTTTTTTAAGAGGTCATTTTTAATGGCCCATTTCAAAAAGTGGCGCTACGGGTAGAACCCATTTTTTTGGTAACTAAAACTGTGAGTTGCTTGAAATTGTGGGAAATCGTGGCCTTGACGACCACCGCCATTGTGGGGAATTGACCAACGAATTGAAAATCGATGTTGCTAGTAGCACTGTTTTTTTTTTTCAAGTGAAAATTAAGACTTAATTGGAACCGCGGCATTGACCATTGATACCATCTAAAAAAAGACTAAAATCACTTCCCAAATTAGAAATATGAAAACTTGTTTATTAATTAAATATTTATTTGTTTTATAATTTACATTAAAAATTGAAAAAAACACCTCGTAAACAAATTTTTTTTAAGAAAAAGGAAAAATAATACATTTAAAAAAATTGTATCGAGTAATATTTAATTAAAAAATTTAAAAATAAAAAAAACAACATAAAACTTTAAAAAATCGCACTTTAAAATAAAAATGATAAAAGCTAAATAAAAAATGCATAAAAAAAAATGAATTAAAAAAAACAACCTTTTGAAAAATCTCAATTTTAAAATTTCTTTGTTTAAAATTACAAAAGTTAAGAAAAAAAAAATCTGAAAACGAAATTTAAAAGAAATAAAAAAAAAACTTTAATTTAAATTATGAAATTAAAAACCACATTTTAATTAATTATTTGAAAGTTTCAAATGAAAATGGGTGGGTAAGAGAGAGGGTGATGTTCGACATCGCCATTCCCCCATTTGCATTAGTTTTAACCAACAGAAAGGGGCGATGGGCGATGCTTGACATTGAACTCCCTAACCCAACACAAAGTGGGGGAGGGGTGATGTCAATCATCTCTCATACCCATCCCCACCATCACACACCACATTGTCGGCACTTCCTGCAGTCGCAAAATCCATGTGGGTTTGGTGGAGGATGTGGGAAAGGCACCTTGCCCATTCCCATGCAAGTCGCACGACAACGAGAAGTGTCGATAGTGGGGTCATGGGGGTGGGAAAGGGTGAGGGAGATTCCATGCATCACCCCTTCCCCTTTTGTATTGGTTTACACAAAGGGGGAAGGGGTGATGCCTGTTATTGCCCTCCCCATTCCGCACCCCTGCGGCCCTGCTGTCGATGTTTCCCGTTGTCTTGTGAGCCCCAACACAAATGGGGTAGGGGCGATGTCTGACATCACCCTCCCCTTTCTCCACCATGACATTTCCCTCCCCTTTCCCCACCACATTTTCGTTTGAAACTTTTAAGTAATTATAATGTGGGTTTTAATTTTATTTTTTCATTATTTAAATTAAAGTTGTATTTAGTTTAGATTTTTTTATTTTAAATTTATTTGTATAAGTTTAAATTTTTTAGTTTTTTCTTTTTCTTTTTTTTTAATTGTGTTTTTAAATATGGGTTTTCTAAAGTTTTGTAA
>SNQJ01S0058352.1:15060-44911 GCA_010110895.2 Picea sitchensis | reverse complement strand
CTTTTATTAAGTTTTATTTTCTTTAATTTTTTAATTAAAATTTACTCCTTGCCCCTTTGTTGATTGATTTCTAAATATGTCTTCTTGTTCTCAGCCATAACTGTTACCACCTATGATGGAGGTAATGAACTCATTGCTTCATTGAATTTTTGTGCCTTATCTTGCGTAACATGTATCTTCTGGCCTATCTCCTGCAAATCCACATCTTTTGTCAGTTGCATCCACATGCCCGTACTTTTTTCATACAACTTAGCGAATCCTACTTCCATATTCTTGATATTCTCTAGGCTAGTAGTGGTCATATTTTCACGTTCCTCCCTTTCATCGAGGGCAGTTCTCGGTACTTGTCGTTCCTCTAAATCCTTGATATTTATTCAGAAGCCATGAATGGCTTCGCTCTGTTTTGTTACTTGGTCTTCCAATGGGGCATCTTCCTCCCTTATCACTTCTGGAATAACGTGATAGACCCCCTCGACAATTTTTTTACTCTCTCTACCTTTTGTGTTTCCACATCCCTCTCCTGCCTGATCTCATTGTATTCTACTTGCATTGTATCATTATCTGCAACAGTCTTGGTTAGCTCCAATGAGGTTAATATTGTGCGCACTTGAAGCTCTTATGTCACGTGCGATTGTAATTCATACAAAATCTATGTAGGGAACTGAGACACCACTAAGTCAATATGACTCAGTGTCTTCTCTTTATCCTTTAATTCTATTGTGGAGAACTCTAAGGATATCGATTCTATCTTTATTACACGTCTTTCTATGGATACAATAGATCTCATTTGTTGCACCTCAGTTGTCTGTGCTGTATTTTTTTCTTGCACTTGTTGATCGATTTGTACTAATGCAAGTTGTGTAGTCTCTAAAAATTTCCACAATGTAGTAATCCATGATTGCATATTCGCATGCATTTCATCCCACTGTTTTGTCACGTGCTCAAATGCCTCATATGTTGTTTCTTTAACTTGGCCTGCAATCTTATCCAAATAATCTTATGTGAGGGCTTAAATTGTTGTTTCTCTAACATATTTTATTTTCTTGCATTGTGTGATTGGTTTCCTTTTGTTTACATATTTTCACTTCTCTCCCATGTGAGGGTCTGTATTTTGTGGTTTTATACCTACTCCATTTCCTTTTTCATGTTATTCTCCTTTTTATTCACTTGAGATTTCTTAAGGCTATGGTCATTGTGTCTCTTCTTGCTCTGTCTCTATCTTTGTTGGAGAGATATTCCAATCAACGTCCCAATCTTCCATAATGTGGCCCATTTATTCCTCAGTTAACTTATACCATGTGGGCAGTCATTCTTGATTTGAGTCCTTCTTGGTTTGCACATACATGTGATGACTCCCTTCCTTAAAGCACACAAATTTCTTGTAGGATTCGACCACTTTTGGTGGTATGCGCAAAGTAGTCTGAGTACTTGTCCAAATCGTTTCCTTGTATATACAAAAAGTGACATTGTTTGCTAACTGTCGCACCTTGTGTGTATTATGCCATAGGTTCTGATATCTTGTGGCTAGACATGGATTATCGTTCACTCCCAAAAGTTTTGTATCATATTTCTCCCTCCATGTTGATAGTGCAATTAGAATTAAGAACCATGCATAGTGAAATTCATTCTCTTTGTCTTGTGCCTCTTAACAATCTACAAAGAATTAGTTGAGAAAGAATTTCTCCCAAATCATATTTACGCCCTCGACGCACTTTGTTGATACTGAGAGGGGGGTGAATCAGTATCAAGTACAATTTAAAAACCTTTTTCAACTTATACTTAAACCATTCAATTATATCCAATGNTACAATCCTTCAATATCAAGAGAGAGTTGAACTCTACATCCTTGCCCCTTCCTTCCACCCAAGAATATATGAAAGATAATAAAACTTTACATTAAATCATCACCATCAACCAATCATCACATAGAACCTGATAATGCTTCCTGAGACTTCTTCGATTTCTTCAATTATTCAATTATTGGATTATTCTGATTCTGTAGATAATATTACTCAATGTATTCTTTGAAACTCCTCCAATTTTCACTCCTTGAATCCTCCCCAAAAAGAGGTTATAGAAAGAATGGTAGACTTTATTCAATTCTGGTCTATTCAGAATACCCAACTTGTACAGCATGCCCCGTGCTCAATATTTCACATGCAATTCTGAAACTCGCACACAAGAAACTAAAGTCCGTAATATTTCCAATGGAAGTGGTCCCACTTTATTTAAATTTTTTGTGAAGAGGTTATGACTGTTTTACTCGGAACACCTGTTTATTGACTAGCTTCAGGACTAGTCACAAACCCTATCTTCCTTCCACCCAAGAATATATGAAAGAATTGCATAATTGAATTGAAAAATGCATGTTTAGGAAACATATCATTCATTGGAAATTGAAGTTAGGATTTTGCATTGTTTTCATATTCATTTACTTTACTTGTTGAATCATAACATCACTAGTTTCACGACCACACCTTTTGAGTAAGCAAGGTCGTTAAAATTAACGCTATAATTTAAAATTGATTAATAACGATTTTATTTTCTAGGGTGAACAAACTAGCTTAGGATTTAGTGCCTTGGAATAGGATTTTGTGAGTAAACTTCTCCAAGGCTATTAAATCAACATATGTGTTTGACTAAGGGAGTGGAGAAATCCATTGTATAATTGGTAATATCAGGAGGCTCCTCTTACGCCGGAGTTAAGCATGAGGTCGCATGAGGTCGGTTGAAGGGATATCGCCCCGATACCTTCTTAGCGTTAGATATATTTATGGGGATCTATTCATATATGGGGATCTTTCTAGTGTCCTTACCTCTGTGAGAGGCGGTGCTTTCAAGGTTTTGGGCTTTTCCACCCTACACATACGGTGGACCTGACTTATGAATGTTCACCTGTTCATCGGTTATACCATGGTTTCTTAGTTTCTTGACTTAGGTGCCACATAGGTTACTTGCAGGGGTTATTCTACAGGTACCCTAGGTCAGATAAGGTTCGGACATCACACAACCTTTATGGAGGATTACCTCTCCAGGGGTATCTGAATGAATGGTTGTTAAGCCCACGAGGACCCTTATAATTGATTATGATACCTTCGATCTTTAGCATGGAGTCTCAGGCCCCTCTTGGGCGAGGAATACCTACTTTAGGGAGGGAGCCCCCTTTCAACCAATTTATCCTGTTTGTGTGCATATTGGTTGTTTGATTATTTTTGGTGTGCTCTTTCATTATTAGTAGCCCTTTCATATTTTATATTGTGCTTGAGTTTTCATTATCATAGATATTTGAGTTCCTACGACTACCTTCTTTACCTCTACCCNCCCATGATGTTCACTCATTTCATGGGGACGAATCCATCTGCTTTTCATAATGGTATGCAGAATTATGACACTTAGTCCATGCCTTGGGTCTCTAATCATTTTCCTGTTGATATGCCAAATGTGCCTTCACCCTTTCCATCCTCTCCCTGACCCACTTATATGAATCCTAGCATTGGATTTGGGAGAACCATGGCCCCGTCGTCTACATATTCATTTGATAGGAGTCATTCCCCTCAACCAACTCTCATTGTGGGAGGTTGGAACCTACCCTCTTACGGATCCATTCCTAGCTATGTCTTTTCAGGAGCCAATTGAGGTAGCACCCCTACCTCAGCGAGTTTTGTTTGACCTCCGAATCTATGGATCTTCAAATTCCTTTGAGCTGAAATGTCTCTTTGACTTCTAGATGGAATATTCAACTCATATAACCACAGGTCCTTATAGAATTTACACCCGCGCAAACAAGCACTAGGCGCTAACCCCTACCCCACGTGACCACCGACGTGACCACTAACTTAACCCGAAAAGGTGTTTCGAATTTCACGACTTCGCGATTTATATTGTGAGTCTCCCTGACTCCTTCAATCCCTTAAACCCCGAAAAAGGATACCGGTCCACTAGATCCTCCTTTATTCTTCTACCATGTGACCTTCAGTCTCATCTTGGGACTTACTTCCGAGCACGTTAGGATTTTGCGACTCGTGAGTTCACGATGTGACTCTTCTCCTTTTCCCGAAGTATGAACTCGCGACTTCCTTGCTATTGATCAACGGTCTTGAATCTCCTGAGATCTGACGGTCCAGATCCCGTCGGGATTTCACTTATTGCGACTTCCTTGGTAGTTGGTTTCTCCACACTCCCGACTCCCGAAATGACAAAATTCAAAGTGCTAAATCAACGACTCTCATTGATTCATATCTAATGGCTTCTAATATTCCTTAGCTTGTGAGTGTTGAAAGAGACTCATCCTTAACTTTTCTGCTGATCCACTAGATCCAACGGTCCACGACAGATCGGTAGTTCTCCCTTTGAGAATTTCCACCATCCATTCAAGTTCTCAATACTTCCTGGCCAAATAACTCAGCGTCACCCTTCTGAGCTTGATTTCTGCGAGGTGACTCTAAACCTCGTCCCCCCCTCGAACTCTTCGAAGTCTGTATCCCTCCATAGCTTTATTCTTGCTGCAAACTCAAGGATTCTAAGGAATAATGCACGCACTCCTTGCGACCTTCACGATAATCACTGAATATATGAACTCTTCAATTCTATGCACTCCTTGCAATAGAAATCCTTCAACCACTCACCTAGTTGGAAAAGTCTAAGACTTCAACCTGCCTGCGCACACCTTGCACGACTCTGTGTAGTACTTTCACTTATGATGGTATGAAAGCAATGGTATCTCTCCTAAGCTTTTCTGAGGTAAAAATCATAACTTGTCAACGCACTCCTTGCGGACTTTCATTGCACTCCTTGCAAAAATTCTCAGGACGAGAAATAATTGAAACTCATATTCTTCCTCTCACAGACTTCATATATTCAACATGAAATCATATACACAGAGCATTGAAACAAATGTATAACAGAGTATGTAAGAAAATTGTAAACATACAATTCAATAGATGCAAATGGTATTCATAACAACACCATGAAATTTAGTCAAAGCATTCTTATATTAACTCAGTGCTTCTTTACATGGCTTCTATAGAAACAGTTATCTACTTATACAACTTCTACAATCTGTCTTCTCTGCTCTCCTATTCTCTTGCTCTACAAATCTACTCTTACAATTGAGAATAATAATCCAATAAAATACATATGAGGGATATTTCTAGAGTTTTCCCTCCTACAACTCTAAGCTATCCAATCGAATTAAAGTCTACAACTACTTTACATTCATTACATTAATTGTCTACAACCGATAGATGAGAGAAATACTCAAGATCTACGTTACAATATCCAAACCATAAAAGCAAAAATATATTTTCTAGATATTACATTAATGCTTCATCCTTTCAAATTCAAAACATCCTCAAAATACGCGTTGGTGCATATCTAGTTGTCTTCCACTTGTGCTTGCTTGCGATGTTGTTGCATCATACTCCTATGGATGAAAAATTCATGGACTCATGTCCATGAGCTCCTGCACTGTCTGTCCATGTTTCTGGATATTTTCTTCACTTTCCCAACTGGTATATTCAATCGGGTGTCCTTTCCATTTCAACAAGTATTCAAAATATGTCTTTCTTCGGCTCTTCTTGCCAATTCTCTTATCAATGATATTTTCCACTTGCGGCTTTTCAGCTACAGACATTTGTTTGACCCACTGAAATTCTTTCTGATTCTCTTCTCCTCTTGCTTCATCTTCTCTATAAGGGTACATATTTGCTACGTTGAATATGTGCTATATGCACACATCATCTGGAAATTCTATCTCATAAGCATTTGCTTCAAATTTCCATAAAATATTACATGGCCCTATCTTTTTCATCTTCATCTTAGTATACGTTCCTATTGGGAACCATTCATTTCTTAGGTGTGCTAAGATCAAATATCCCACTTCGAATTGAATCTCTCTTTTTTGTTGATATACTCTGTGCTTGTATTCCTGATTGGAATTTTACAACCGCTCTTTAATCTTATTATGGAGCTCCTGCATCTCTGCTGCAAAATATTCCACTCCAGCACTCCCGAATTCACTCTGCTCTAAGTCTCTTAACTTAGATACTCTTCTCGGCTACATTCCATACATTATCTAGAATGGGCGCTATCATGTGATTCTATTAAGTGAGTCATTATATGCAAATTACACTTGCGGAATAATCTGATCCAACTAACCATGCTGTTCAACTACTAAACTCCTCAACAAATCTCCCAAGATTCAATTTACTACCTCAGTCTGTCCATCTGTTTGAGGGTGATATATAGATCTAAAATATAAATTCATCCCCATATTTTTACATAGTGTCCTCCAAAAATGACCGACAAATTTGGTATCTCGATCTGAAACAATACTCTTGGGTAAGCCATGAAGTCAAACAACTTCCTTGAAAAACAGGTTTGCAATGTGTGTTACATCACTGGTTTTCTGACATGGAATAAACTGTTCCATTTTTTAGAATCTTTTGACTACCATGACTATGGAATCACAACCTATCTATGTCCTCAACAGTCCTAATACAAAATCCATGCTTACTGCATCCCATGGCCTCTCTGGTATTGGTAATGGTTGATACAACCCTGTATTCTGTCTTTTCCCATTTGCGTTCTGGAAAATTCTACATATGTTGACAAATTTATTGACATTTTTCCTCATCCCTAGCCAATAATACAAAATTTTTAGTTGCGCAAATTTTTTGTCATGGCTGAAATGTCTAGCCAATCCCCCACTATGTTTTTCCTTTAAAAGGTTTTCTCTCATAGAACTATTCGGGATACACAATTGATTTCCCTTGAATAACAACCCATCCTGAGTTATATATTCAATCCATTGGCTCCTATCTATCAAAACAAGATTCTCGCATGCTTCATAAGTGTTCTTAAAATATGAATCATCTTTGTACATATCCTTAAGGCTATCAAAACCTAAGGTCTTCACACGAAACTCCTGCAGAATCAAACATTTCCTACTCAATGCATCAACAACCTTGTTAGCAGTTCCAGAAATGTGCTTTATAACAAAAGTAAAGTTATGGATAAATTCAACCCATTTTTCATGTTTCTGGTTCAATTTCTCCTGTTTGGTTATAAATTGTAAGGCATGATTGTCGCTATACAAAACGAACTCCTTCGGAACCAAGTAGTGCCTCCATTTCTTCAGCGCATGTATGACTGCATAAAACTCTTTATCATACGTAGAATATTTCATCTTCATCTTGTTCAGATTCTCATTGAAGTATGCAATTGGTCTATTGTCTTGACTTAATACTGCTCCAACCGCGAATCCACTTGCGTCACACCTGACTTGATATGTTTTACTAAAATCTGGCAGAACCAGAACTGGCTATCCAATTATCGTCTCCTTTAACAACTTGAAACTTCTTTTTTCTTCCTCTGTCCATTGAAAATATTTATGTCTTTTCTTGACTGTGTCCATCATTGGTGCACAAATCCCACTAAAATTCCTGATGAACTTCTTGTAAAAACTGGCTAGTCCATGGAATCTTCTAATTTCAAAGATATTCCGCGGCGATGGCCATTATTTGACCGCTTTTTCCTTCTCCAGATCCATGTTCAACTCATTCAAAGAGATTACAAAACCCAAATAAATGAGTTATTTCTTCATGAAAGATGACTTGTTCAGATTTATTAGCAACTTCTCTTGATGCAACCTCCTCATCACTAGATTTAAATGTCTCTAATGTTCTTCCTCAGTCTTACCGAACATCAGTATATCATCAAGATACACAATTACAAATTTTCCAATGAAATCCTTCAAGACTTAGTTCATTAATCTCATAAAAGTACTTGGCGCATTCATTAAGACAAATGGCATGACAAGACATTCATACAACCCTTCATTCATCTTGAATGTTGTCTTCCATTCATCACCTTCCCTCATTATAATCTGATGATATCCGCTTTTCAAATAAATTTTTGAAAAAATCTTTGCTCCACTCAAGCAATCCATCAAGTCATCCATCCTTGGTAAAGAAAATCTATACCTGATGGTGATTTTTTTTATATCCCTTGAGTCTGTACAAATTCTCCATCCACCATCCTTATTTGGACTTAACACTATTGGTACAGTGCATGGACTCAAGTTTTCCCTAATCAATCATTTTTCCATCAAATCCTGACTTGCTTCTTGACCTCTTCATTCTCCTACAATGTCATTCTATACGCTGTTTTGTTTGGTAAACTCGCTCCTGGTATAAGGTCAATGTGATGGATTATAATTCGGATCGACAGAAACAAACAAGGTAAATCACCCACCACTATATCCGCAAAATTCTCCAGCAGTTCTTGAATTTCCTCAGGTAGATCATCCATTGAAGTACAGTTCAAAATGACTGTAGGTTTTCTTACCACAACAAACTGCATGTCTTCTTCTTTCTTGACTTCATCTAGAAGTTCCTTCCCACTCATGAGAAGTATAGTATTTCTTGTTTATTTTTTCACCTTCTTGTCTTCAATTGGAAGCAACATATGCGTCCTACCATTCTTCTCCAAGGTGTATGTGTTCTTTATCCCATCATGAACAACATTTATGTCATATTGCCATAGTATTCCCAACAAAACATGATAGACATCCATGGGAATAACATCACATAAGATCTCATCTCTATATCCCCCTATCTTAAATTCAGCTAAACATTGTTTAGTAACTGTTACCTGATGTCCTTTTTACAACCATGAAACCTTGTATGGGCTCGGATGTGCAACTGTATCCAATTCCATCTTCTCCGCCATTTCTATGGATACTAGATTATCTGTACTTCCATTGTCCACTATTACCTTGCATACCCTATCCTTGGTCTTGCAATAAGTTCTAGACAAATTGTTCCTTTGGAATGGATTCTCTATCTCTTTCTTTGGCTTCAAGAGAATTTTCCTCATCATTAAGGATCTTTCGCCTTCTGGATATTCTACGTCAACATTTCACCTTTGCACTTTTGAAATGTGAGCTTTGCCTCCTCCATCCCTTTTTCTATTGGGACATTCAAAATATTTTTGTCCGATCTTCCCACAAACAAAACACTTTATTTCACCTCCTCTGCCTCTTCTTCTTCCTCTTAATCGAGGAAAAGTATTCCTGTCGGCATATTGTCTTCCTTGTGAACTTACTCCCCTTTCTGGATGATTATGAGGTTTCTTCTATTCATCCTTGGGCTTTTGTACTCTGTCTTGAGCAACTTATTTGCCTCTTCTCTGACTTCTACCTCTGCCCCTTTGACCTTGCTTTCGGGTTAATTTATCTTATGCCTTCAAAGCAATTTGATAAGAATCTTCTATATTCTTGATTTTTATCATTCTCATCTCATCCTGAATGTCATATCTCAGACCATTCATATATTTGGCGACCTTTTCATCGTCACTCTCATGATGACCTACTCTGATGTTTATCCTATAAAACTCCTTAATGTATTCCTTCACTGTCATCCCTTTCTATCTCAAATTATGCATTCTTCGGAATAGAATGATTTGATAATCTATGGGTATGAATTTGTCTTTCATCTTTGCGACCATCCTATCCCAGCTTTTGATTCTTTGTTTTCCTTTGCAACGCTTGTCAGCCTGCAGTTCATCCCACCACAGTGTTGCATGCCTTTTAAGTCTAGTGACATCATGTTTTACTTCTTATCTTCTTTGATATCCTCATAGTCGAAGTATTTGTCTAGAGCTCTAAACCAATCTAGCAGCTCCTCAATGTCTAAGTTTCCTTCATACATCGGGATGTCCATTTTTTCTCTGGCACCTATCCTTGCAACGACTTTGAATAGACGTTCCTCTGTAGCATCTTCGGCTACAACTTATTCTTTGGCTCCAACTTCGTTTTCGCTTTCGGCCTCACTGATATCTCCAGTATCAGGTGTTTTCCTCTATGTTGTTTCCATAGCATCCAATCGAGCACGAAGTTCTCTCATCTCCCTTTAAAGGCTGGATCATGTATAAGTCTCTCTTGACATCTTCTTGGAGGCATTGTTTCAATCTGTCCACACAAAATTCAAATCACAACTTCGCTTCATATTCCCTCTACAGAAAAAAAAAGTTGTTAGATAAGCTCTGATACCACCTGACGCAACACTCCTATCTCAGTAGGTTCTTCTTGACCTCCCGAAATGTCTAAATTCAAAGCGCTAAATCAAGGACTCTCGTTGATTTAGATATAACGCCTGCTAATCTTCCTGAGATTGTGAGTGTTGAAAGACACTCAGCCTTAACTTCTCCGCTGATCCACTAGATCCAACGGTCCATGGCGGATTGGTAGTTATCCCTCTGAGAATTTCCACTGCCCGTTCAT
Organism: Picea sitchensis; assembly: GCA_010110895.2. NCBI lineage: Eukaryota > Viridiplantae > Streptophyta > Pinopsida > Pinales > Pinaceae > Picea > Picea sitchensis. The sequence continues at coordinate 34,629 of SNQJ01S0058352.1, read as the reverse complement.
GTTCTCGATACTTCTTTGACAAATAACTCAGCATCACCCTTATGAGCTTGATTTCTGTGAGGTGACTCCAAACCTCATCCTCACTTCAAAGTCTTTGAAGTCTCTATCCTTCCTGAGCTTTATTCTTGCTTCAAAATCAAGGATTCTAAGGAATCCTGCATGCACTCCTTGCAGCCTTCACAATAATCATTGATTATCTGAACTCTTCAATTCTGTGCACTCCTTGCAACATAAATCATTCAACCACTCACTCGGTTGGAAAAGTATGAGACTTCAACCTGCATGTGCACACCTTGCACGTCTTTGTGTATTACTTTCACTTCTGACAGTATGAAAGAAACAATATCTCTCCTGATATTTTTTGAGGTAAAACTCAGAACTTGTCAACGCACTCCTTGCAGAATTTCACTGCACTCCTTGCAGGAATTCTCAGGACGAGAAACAATTGAAACTCATATTCTTCCTCTCATGGACTTCATACATTCAACATGAAATCATACATGCAAAGCATTGAAAAAAATTCATAACAGAGTATATAATAAAACTGTAAAGATACCATTCAATAGATGCAAATGGTATTCATAACAACACCATGAAATTTAGTCAAAGCATTCTTATATTAACTCAGTGCTTTTGTACATGGCTTCTATAGAAACATCTATCTACTTATACAACTTCTACAATCTGTCTTCTCTGCTCTCCTATTCTCTTTCTCTACATCTCTACTCTTACAATTGAGAATAATAATCCAATACAATACATACGAGGGAGCTTTCTAGAGTTTTCCCTCCTACATCTCTAAGCTATCTAATCGAATTAAATTCTACAACTAGTTTACATTCATTACATTAATTGTCTACAACTGAAAGATGAGATAAATGCTCAAGATCTGCATTACAATCTCCAAACCATAAAATCAAAAATATATTTTCCAGATATTACATTAATGCTTCATCCTTTCAAATTCAAAACATCCTCAAAATACGCACTGGTGCATATCTAGTTGTCCTCCACATGCGCTTTCTTGCGATGCTCCTACATCACCAATACTCAAATGGGTGGTTATATACTTATTACACCCTGTCTATGTATCCTTTTTCCTCCATTCCACTTCCTACGAACACTTTTCCCATGGTGAGTCCACATACATCCCAGGGTCTTTCATACGGTGAGAATCAATTTTACGACTCGGGCTACCCTCTTCACGGAACCCCTTCACATGGGGGGAACAAATATCCTCACTTGAGAAATCTTTATCATACATTTTTCTCTTCGCAGACTTCAGTGATGATTCCCGTACAAACCTCTATGGATCAAATAGGCAGAGGATACTACCTTCCTAGATAGGGATAAGGTGTAAACCAAGATCCTTCTTGGCCTGTAATGTTTCAAAACCAATCTTTCCCAGGAACTTGGTCTCAAATTACACAACTCAACACTGCCACTAGTCCAGTCACTGCCAGTCATACTGGAGACCCATCACCAACCTCTTCCAGTCACGTTGGAGATTGGTCATTGACCTCTGCAAGTCATGTTGAAGACCCGCAAATATTCGTTGCTAGTCATGCTAGGGGCATCATTCTAGTATCCATGATTCATATCAATATCACATCTCCATCCCCTGTACATCATATGGGAGATGAATATCCATCCTCTTCCAATCACACTGAGAGCATTATCAAAATGATGTTGGGGGAATTCATACAATTGAGAAGCCTAGACATCTCATACGTAAGCCCAAATTCCTTTGCAAGACTTGCGAAGGAAATCACCTTACTTGTTTGTGTACAACTACTGTTGGGATACTAGAAGCTTGGTTCTCACCTGAGGGCCCTTTGGGTTCTGAGGCGTTTGTGGTCTCCCCACACCCTATTTCTCCTTTGATTAACACGAAATTCATGCAGATGCAATCCTATCCTGACTAGACCCCCGTTGTCGAGGGTGATGTGTCTGATGTCCATGTTATCACGTATCCTATTCAACCAGGAGTTGAATAAGTGTTTGTACTAGTGCAACCTATGTTCAACCAAACTCTCCTTTTGGAGGGCGATGCATCCTTCAACCATGTCGTTAGACTTTAGGATACTACAAATTATGAACAAGAGAGAGTTTTATTCTCCCCGAGTACTCTCCCTCTAAGTCTTGAAGAAGTTCCCTTTGATTGGGATGGTCTTGTGGGGTATCCAATGCCTCTGCCTATGTATTTTCATGTAAGATACATTATCTGATATATCACAAAGACAGTAACCTCTTCTAGCACTTTATCCTCCTTGACTTGGAGAGCTTTGAGTTTTCCCAAGATTATGTCAGTTATTCGTAAGATATTGACATTTCACAGAAGTCCAAGATGGGAGCCTTGCGCCCCCCCCGTGACATGCCACCTAGAAACTCCCAAATGAGTCTGATTTAAGCTCTTTTCTGACTCGTCTAAAAAGAAAAAAGATTGGCGAGTGAGTTTGTCCCTTTCACACTCATTAAATTGGACATGAAAGGTTATGAGTCTTAGTTAAGATATTTTCTTACTTGTTTTCAAAAAGAGAAAAGATTGTTGAGTGAACTTGTCTCTTTCACACTCATAAATTGGATTTGAAATGATATCTATTTGGTACAAGAATTTCCCTTTTCCAAACCAAGTAGACTAATATTATGAAAAAGAACATTTTTTGGCATTAAGTTGTGATTGCATGTCATGCCCTTGCTTGTTGTATATAGCCTATAGTCTCTTCTCGCTTTGCGTTATTAACTGTTTTCCTCAGCAGTTTTGCATCCTCAACCAAATAGAGCCTCATTTAAATCCTTTGCAACTTGAAACCCTATACCCAGGAGGGAACATTCCCCTGAGTGTCCATCTCCTCCATGCACCTACTTGCATTGAGCATAGGTATGTTCCACTGTTGAAACTAGTTTTTCTTACTTGAGACACTCGTTTCCTCCTCTGTATCATATCATTCATTTGACTATGAAAAAACAAAAAAATATGAGCGGGAAGGGAGTATTATCTTATACTGGTAGCAGTCGTGTCACCTTTTAACAGAGCACAAAGTTATTGAGTCCACTCGTCATCATAATTTTGGGTTTAGCATGGCCTTAGGAAGCTAAGCTTGTTACAGAGAGTTTTCTCCCCCGAATGGTTACTCTTCCAGTCCCTATGGAGAGTTTGATTGATGCCTCCTGCATCTCATGATTTCATCATTGAGTCTATGCTACCAGAGTCTTCCATATGTCTCATGCTCTTGTTCAAAGGATGTCTATCAACCTATGTTGGTAATTCCTCAAAACTCTTGACTTTGCATGTTGGCCATACCCTCAGTTTGTCTTAGAATCACATGAAGTTGTAGTCTTATTATGCACTTTTGGCACAGGGGTAGACCTAGGGTTCAACACTACAACAACGCACCAACAAAACCCTAACTACCGACCCTTTCAACAACACCTGCGAAGCATATGAAGTCTCACCCAAGGTAGAGGTAGGAGTGGTTGCATGACTCAGATGTCTGCAACCTTAGATGGGACACCAATCTATGATTACAACACCTTAAAAAAGCACTTAGCAGTTACATTTCATCAGTATTTAACCAGTATCTACTTCGCAGATAAAACCCTAATTATAGAGCATCACAGTTTTCACCCAGATCTAGCATATTCAAGCACTGAGCACATTCACATAGGTTAGATCTAGCATTCATCCATATTATTAAGCACAAATAATTAACAGATCCATATATCATTTATCTATATCAAAGCACTTAAGCAAGTAAACACATAAACAGATGAATACATCGCACAAAGCATAGCAACATAGAATATACGTGGTTCACCCCCATCCTGGGGCTATGTCCACCAACTCTTCTTCTCTTTTATTATCTCCGTTCAATCAACTACATGCACAGAGCCACAAAATCGTACTCTGCATAGGACAGCAGATATGCACGTACCTCACCAGATCCTCCTTCCCCAAGCTAGGTTATAGCACAAAGCTTCTACTCAATCTCTTACAATCACTTGCAATTAGCCTTGCAAGTCTCACACAACATGCACAAAGCATGTACACTATTACTTGCACTTAGCGCTTGGTATCACACACTTGTGCCTTTGCAGTTATCATACATAAACAACTTACTTAGATCGCCTAGATTTCTATTTATACATTACAAAAGAGGCCTAAACATGGGTAAACCCATGGACTGACATCCCCATACCCGTTACATAAGCCCAAAACCCAAAATGCCCTAAAAAGGAGTTGAGATCCCACGATCTCTGCTTCGACTTGAGCTTCACCTTCAACAGCCTGTCGAAGTCCCAAAAGTAGGTCAAACCTAACCAAGGATCCTCAAAACTTGGTCAAGGGCCAACAGGCCCCCAACACTCTCCTAAGACTTGTCCCGACTCAATCTGGTCTGGGTAGATCTACTTCGAAATCCTCTATCTTGGCTTGAGCTGCTTCGACCTGTTGTTGTTCCACGACCTCCTGTTTGGTGAAATCTTGGACTACTGCTTCATTGACAGGTCCCTCTAAGTGTTGTTCAGCTGCGGTGATGACTTGCTCCAGTTTTGTTCCTCGGGCTTCAATCTCTGTGAATAGTTGGCAAGCCTCGTCCTGAATTGGTTGGAGTCTCTGAGTCACTTTCATTAATCTGCTTTGAATGGTGTGTACTTGTTGTTGGGCAGTTCATTGTTCTTAGGATCACTTCATCCTTTCGTCTGCTGACAGGGGCTTCAAATGTGCCTATATTGTTTATGCTTGTTGCTTTGCCTCCTAGAGTTGTGACTCCAGTTCCTTCAGTTCAGGATCCTCAATGAGTCGCTCATATGTCTGGGTAGTATGATCACTTAGTTGTTTACATTCCATGGTGAGGGCCTTGATTCTCTCAACTATGCTTCGATTAGTTGCTTCTCTTTGATCTCGCACATCATGTGGAGTGTTGGGCATTGTTCGTAGCTCCAGATATGTGATTCTTTGTTGAAGTTGTTGGATGTCTTCAGCAAGCTATGCTACTTTTTGTTCCACTGGGTCTTTCTCCTTTTTCTCTAAGCCTGTCACAGAGAGAAGTGCTATGTGGACTTCTTCTCTTATTCCAACTTGGTCCGCGAGCAACTGCCCTTTCTCCTGCTAGATTTGCGCTCTATCTTCTTCAAACTTAGTTTGGAAGGCATCCTTCTCTTGCTGCGCAACTCAACGTTTCTCTACCATTTCCTCTTGTGCTTTCTTCAAGGCCACTATGGCCTATTCTTTATCTTCTTACGCTCGACGAAGGCAGGCTTTGGTTGCATCAGCTAGTCTGCAGAGTTGGGCAGGCTCATCTCCCAATTTTGGTTCTTCTGATGGTGGGGGCGTAGTGGATACTATGCGGCTGGAGTGAAGGGCCTGTTGTACCCCTCTCAAATCTATCATGATTCTGTCATACATGGATTCTTTCTTGGATTCACTGTTCTAAAAAATGTCCTGCGAAGCGTCTGATACGGCTGCGATGATGAAATTTAAGTCATCAATCGTGAGTACAGTCTAAAGCTTCGGCTTGCTTGCTTTGGATTTCTTCCATGATGTAGGTTTCATGGGGGAAACCTTCATTTTCATCGATGGATCTGCATCATCAATGGGGTTCCATGGCGAGGTTATTTTGCCTCGCTCCTGCTTATCTTCTTCCCCTACTTTTTCTTGTTTCTCCTCTTTGTCCACTTCGTCACCTCCTCCTCCATAGGTGAATCTGAGGCAGTCTCTTCTGAGGCGCTGCTGAGTTCCTACACATCTTCTTTCTTCTTCCTTCTGCTACTACTGGGTGCATTATACTCCTCACGGGTAACTACTGGGCTTCCAATGAGGCTTGGGTTGGACAATTCTACCTTAGCCACTGGTATAAGGAACTCTGTGGGCCATTCCTTAGTGATTTATTCCAGGTCCTCCTCTATCAGCTTATAGTATGACTGGAGATATTCTTTATTCTCATCTGTGCGCACGGTGATATATATGAAATGCCTATCTGCGTGAAACTTCATAAGGGGTCTGAACCTGTCCAAAGTGTTCAGCGTCATCTGGGGGAATGGCTCGATAGCCCTTTTCAACTGTAGGTAGTAGGTATGGAATAATGCATTTGACTGCCATTGTTTTCCTATGTCGCTTGAGTACCAGAGCATGGTGAAATTCACAACAAGTGGCTCGAACGGCTCAATGTCTAGGAAGGTCACACCTTCTGGCATCTCCCAAGATGTAAATGAAATGAGGATTAGCAGCCAGCTAAAGTGGAACTCGTAGCCGTGATCCTGATCTTCGCGGAAATCAACTTCTAGCTGGTTGACTAAGTACTTCACCCAGTTCATCTATAATCCCTTCACACACTTTCATGTGAGGTCAACCACAAACCCTGTGACCTACGTGGGTCTATTCTTTCAGACTAGCTTACCAGCAATCAACTAGCAAGAGAGGCGCAATACACCATTCTGAATGGAGGCTAGCTTGTAGCCTCGCGTCCCCTTATCTACATTGCCATAGATGTCTTTAATCCTGTGTGCCAAGGTGCGATCTACAACCCTCCCTGGGTAGAAGTCCTGGAGGTCGGGTCCCTGCATGCTCAATCCGGTGATCCTATGGATCAGTGTCGGATCGACGATAATACGCCTGTCTAACCATAAATAACCACCGTGGAAGCAAGAAAACAGGAGTTTAATGCACGCATTAACCTCTTGGTGCCTTCCAAAGTGTGAAATTTTCATGACATTAAGGATAGTGGACTGCACAATGTTCATGGTCCATGGTTGGGGAATGATATTCGACCTCTTTCCCTTCGTATTAGTCAAGTACTTGTGAGGCACGAGTATGTCATAGGTCTTGCGGTCCCCTAGATTATAGTCACTGATCTTTAAGGTTGGAATCCTCTCCAACTACGGTGTGACTGTGTGTATCCCCTTTGGGAGGTACGTTTTGATGACTATGTAGTCGAAGTCCCTCGGGACAATGTCACGATTCACCGTGCTGGCTAGAGGCAAGATGTAATCGGGCAGAAAAGACGGGATTAACTTTGCATATGCTAAGTCATATCTGTGCTTGGTTCTTTTCTCATCTGTAGCGCGGAATGGTCTATATCCATGAATAGTTGATAGGGAGTCTTTCACTCTTCGCGTCGATGAAGATTGAACTCCTTTGGACATCACTCTCTCTGCCATAAGGTCGATTAGAAATTCTTCGATGAATTTATTTGTGGCGCTGAACTCGTCTGACATACACGCTCAGATCAGATAACTCAGGTGGATGAATGAATGCTCAAAGAAATGGAACAGGTGTCAATATCAATAAACACAACACGATAGCAATGAGTTCTCTTATTGGCTCAGATACAATTTGAAAAAGTGTCCTCGGTGCAACAATCAACGGAATAAGTAGACAACGTTGTAACGGATATTCTCCAATGGAAAAGAGGCCTTCATCAATGTAGTTATGTTCGTTACGGCGCAGTCCCAACGGTTCAATGGCGAGCTTTCTGGTCATAACTATTTTTCTAATCGTTCGGGGCATCGGGATAATGTTATAATGATTTCAATGACTATATCGCTACGCCATGGAGAAGTGCCATGTTGTGTTGTTCTGATATCCTGGCGAAGTTCCAGTTTTTCAAACCTTCCTTCTGCGAAGTTCCCTCGGGAACCTCCAACAGTTTTTCTATCTTTTCTTTCTTCTTACTAAGCTTTCTATCCTTTTTCCCTGTGATATGCGTTACTGCGTTCCTCTTCCCATTCTGATTCTTATCTCCTCTTGGTATATTAACTTCGTGCTATTGATATTCTTTCATAGGGTTCAAGGACAATACTTCTTCTCTGTCTAGGGTAGATTCTCCATTCTTCTATGAATCTTCTTGTGTTCATTCAACTTCGACATCCAAGTTTCTGGTTTTAAATAGCTTCGAACTATTCTCATGTTCTTCAATCAAGTGTGCTATCCTCCTAGTCATGAAATATTTTAATTCTTGCTTCTTTTGCTCTAAGACTTCCTCTTCTTTTCTTCTGGTCTGATTTCTCTCAATCCAGGGTTTTCCTAATAACATAGAAAATGGGGCATTGTTCTCAATAAATTTAACAACCTCAAAATCTTCCTCTGTCGTAGTTCCATGAGCACTCATAACTATTTGGGTGAGTCTTCCACATAGGGTTATCATATTTCCTCTAAATAATCCTATTCCTCCTAATGAAGGAATCATAGCAAGCTTTCCTAAACTTTCCTAGGTTCTTTCTATCATAATATTCACCCGTGTTTCCTCATCTAGAACACATTCTATGTTGAGGTCTTCTATTCTTGTTTCTATGCACTCTTTTTCTTTGAAGATCTCTGATAAGTTGATATTTTGGTGATCATTCAGGGTTTCTTTCATTTGCAGTAATACAATCTCTGATTCTTTCTGGGGTTTTGTCATGGTCTTAGTTTCTTGATATTCCTCAGGGTTTTATTCTCTCATATTCATTCTTTCAAACTTAGCAATCATTCTAGGGAAATCCAAAACTTCATGATCCATAGCTTGACAACAAATACAAATAGGTCTTCTACCAGGGCATTCCTTAGCAAGATTTCCTGCTCTTATGCAATTATAACAAAGAGTTAATCTTCTTTTTCTTTGAAATGATCCCCAACCTTTCTTGTACTGCGTACTAGGATGATAGTAGCTAACCTGCAAAAAATTCTTTCTAGGTTTCTACATCTATTTGTTAGTCCAAACATTCTTTCTATGCACAGGAATAACATATCTTTCATTATTTCTATCATATCTACTCATATCAAACCTTATTTTATCTAGTTGTGCCCTACTTTTCAAGCTAGGACAAAATTTATCAAACATATCTAGATCCATACTTTTGAAACAAAAGTTTCCACTTATCTTTCCTTTTTCAATCAAAACGTTTCACTGTTATTATCTTTAACAAAGCAAAAAGCCTTCATATCTTACCTCTTTTCTTCATATTTGATTTTTCTTCTTAGCACAGAGATTCACAAGTTAAGTAGACTACTGTGCACTAAAGTAATAGATCTACACACAGAGCTTTTTTTTCTTTAGTTCCCAACAATCACAGTTTCAGGTCCCAACAACAGAACCATTTGTTGGCACAAGGGCAGAACTGGGGTTCAACACTACAACAACGCACCAACAAAACCCTAACTACCAGCCCTTCCCGCAACACCTATGAAGCAAATGAAGTCTCACCTGAGGTAGAGGTAGGATTGGTTGCAGGACTCAGATGTTTGCAACCTTAGATGGGACATCAATCTGTGATTACAACACCTTAACAAAGCACTTAGCAGTTATAGTTCATCAGTATTTAACCAGTATCTACTTCACAAATAAAACTCTATTTACAGAGCATCGCAGTTTTCACCCAGATCTAGCATATTCAATCACTAAGCACATTCACATAGGTTAGATCTAACATTCATCCATATTATTAAGCACAAAGAATAAACATATATATCTATCATTCATCTATATCAAAGCACTTAATAAAGTAAACACATCAATACATCGCACAAAGCATATCAACACAGGATATACGTGGTTCATCCCCATCTTGGGGATATGTCCACCAACACTTCTTGTCTTTTATTATCTTTGGTCAATCAACTACATGCACAGAGCCACAAAATCCTACTCTGCATAGGATAGGAGATCTGTGCGCACCTCACTAGATCCTCCTTCCCCAAGCTAGGTTACAACACAAAGCTTCTACTCAATCTCTTACAGTCACTTGCACTTAGCCTTGCAAGTCTCACATAGCATGCACAAAGCATGTACACTATCACTTGAACTTAGCACTTGGTATCACACACTTGTGCCTTTGCACTTAGGATACATACACACCTTACTTACATTGCATAGATTTCTATTTATACATTACAAAAGAGGCCTAAACATGGGTAAACACATGGGTCGACATCCCCATAACCATTACATAAGCACAAAACCTAAAAGGCCCTAAAAAGGGGCCGATATCTTGCAATCTCTTATTTGAGTTGCGCTCCACCTTCAATACCCTATCGAAGTCCCAAAAGTAGGTCAAACCTAACCAAGGATCCTCAAAACTTGGTCAAGGGCCAACATGCACCCTGGTCCTACTTTCCTCATTGGTAGGTAACCTTGAACCCAACAGTCGACATTTCATCATTAGTCATTGACTGGGTGGTTTCCCTTGTGTTCGATGGCAAGACACCTATTCACACAATGGGATTCGTGAAGTGTCTTGGATTTCATTATCCTTATTGGTGGTTTCCTCGTCTTTGTCAATGGTTTTCTCGACTGGATGTTATTTAGAGGGTCTTTTTCATGTACCTCTTGCACTTGGCACATGTGAAACACACACAGGGTCATTAGTTCATGAACATGTCCTTCATTTGATTTCCTCTAAATCATCAAGATCCTTCTTTTTACGTCATGTTGAATGATGAGATATACCTTAATTCTCTCCTTTCAGCGGGTCTCCTTCCATTGACTTCAGTTCATATATTCTGAAAATGAAACCTAGAGTCCTATGAGTACCCAGAGGCTTGCAGTCATTAGTGGCAGGTTCTCTCTCCATCAACAGTTAGAAATACATCAATGTCTTCTGATTAATGGATTCTTCAAGTGTTCGACCCTGAATCCTTTATACACACTTGTAAGAATTTACTCGGTGCCTTGATACATACTTTCATCATCAGTAGGTTGTCTCACATTTGTTAACGATATACCTCAATGACCATTATTCAAACGAAGTCTCATTGTGTTCTACCTCAACTCCTTTATTCACACGATGTAGACTTGCACCTTTGGCAGATTGTGTAGAATACTTGAATACATTAGTATGCAGCCGCAACTTTCCTGAGTTATTGCTTCCTATTCATTAGACCAGTACATGTGTGACTTCAATGATCATGGGAGATCAAATCGTAATCCATTGAATATAGATATCTTCAGATTGATTTTGAGACTGGTTCTACTGGGCCTTGTTCATGACTATGACAACATTTGGCATGTAACCACATTTTTATTTGCTTATTCATAGCTATGGACAGTTGTTTGGTATATTTTCACATGGATCTGTACTGTAATTCAAATTGGTAGCCATGTATGCAAAGTGAATACAGATTGTAATTACCAACTAGTTCTTCTAGTTGGGTCCCCATTACTCCACTTTTGGGTTTTTATAATGTATTTTGGCCATCACAGATACTCCTCTGACCTCACACATTAGGGAGCATTTGTTATAGCAAGATTTGCCTCACCCCATGCAATCTTGCAAAGAAGGCCTTTTTTCCATTTCCATATGTAGACTTGTAATCCCTTTTTGCAAATCCCAGAGCACAAAATACAATTTTTCCACAAATACACACCTTTCCTAATATACAACATGTGTATCCATAGGTTGCACCACTACAGACAGTGTACATCAGGAAATGTGCCCAAAATTGAAAAATAGTGTCAAGTTTCCATATCACATCACAAGATCAATGATCCTTGGCCTTCCATATACTGGAAATGTTATGACACGGCCCTTCAGTTCCACTTGAAGGCTATAAATGGGCCAATTCCAAGCTAGGTAAAGGAGGAGAAAGAATTCAACTTTGAGAGAAAATTTACTCTGGAGGAATTGTTCACTTCACATTGAGTCTGCATCCCTTTATCCTTTAAGTCTGAACATAGTGTTCATCCCCTAAGCTCTTCCCTTAATAAAATTGAGAACTCCATTGCCTCTCTTATATGAGCTTGCCTTTGGTGGAGGATTGAAGTGGTGGAGGCCCAACTGGAAGGAACTTAGTTTCTTGGTTCCGAACCGTGACGACACGGAAGTCTGTAACTTATTCACTTATGTTGATTATATCTTAATAGAAATACTCTTTTCTAGTCCAAATCGATATCTTGGAAATATTTGAATTATTATTCCATGGGCGTATTTGTTATAAATGTTGATGGATTATGCTATTGAATGTGCTAACATCATATATTATCACCATATGCTTGCGTTTCTTGGTTGTTGAGGACTAGTTGCAGGTATATTTCTTTGGGTCAAGTGCTCAATGGTGGACTTCATCAAACATATGGATGAGGTAGGCCTTTTATCTTGTCTTGCTAGAATATTTGTTTATATATCATACTTGAGAATAGAGTTGATTTATGCAGTCATTTCCGTCTGTAGTGGTTTACCCCTAGCCATAGAGAGCTTTTTCTCGTAACATGAAGGTCTTCTAGAGCTCTAGTGCTATGGTTAATAAAGGGAAAAAAATTAGTCCTTAGGTTCTATAAGCCTTAATCCATAATCAAAACCTATCAATATCAAGCGCCATGAACAAATCCTAGACAAAGTGACATAAACTCTCACTAGGGGGTTTTTTCCCTAGGAGTTTAATACAAATTCCATTAACATGTTTCATGCATAGTGGATAATGCTTGAGGCATTGACCATAGTCATGGTAGATAATGAACATACTTAGGCCATTATCATTGATTGGGGGAGGGACAACACATCCTCAATCCCTAAACATGAATTCTCTGGCTCAAATGTAATGAACATGTCCTCAAACTACCACATAAGAGCATGGTTGGTTTACATATCCTAAATCATCATCAGAGATTGAAACCAGTCTCTTAGGATGTTGTTGAATATTCTCAATATCAATAGTTTTGAGCAAGTAATCAAATAGGTGTTGAGGAATACAAATTTTCAGTGGGGACACAATGTCCCTCATATCTATTAACCCTTCATGAGTTCAAGAATAATGAATAACACCTAGAAACCCTGACACAATACCTCTCTAGGGAGTCCTTGACATGTGAGTTGAATATATTCATCGTTATCATTTCTTTCACATCATGTATGAGTGTTGGGTATGTGACCATACTCAAGGGATGGAAATATGATCCTATAGCCATAACCCTTGTTCTGCAAGCTCAAGAACCATGAATAATTCCTTGAACCTCCAAATTTGACCTATCTTGGTTAAGAATCACCTTCACGTATGCTATGGGTGCCAACATTAGGTTAGTTTTTCACTATGAATGAGGTTAGAGGTCTATCCAAGGTTACAGTAGGATAATAATGGGCCTTTTGACCCAAATGACACTTTTTTGGATCAATGACCATGAATAATGCCTACTAAACACGAAGTGTATATAACTATAGTGCTAAGTGCATCCTCGAATTACCACACGAGACCCTTGTACGATATCTATGACCTACTTGAGTGACATAGGTTCCATTATTAAACCACAACAGATTCCTTGAATTAGAATCTATCTTAGGCCCACACCATGAATCATTCCTTAGGCCATGGTCAAGGTTATTTAACATCAAAGTGGGATACGAAATCCATGACTAGGTTTTGTGAATTGGAAATGGTACTCAATTTATAAACACGGTTAGGGGACAAATAAGGGGCTTAATAACTAAGTGAATCTTTTCTATACCTCTAGCACTATTTTTAGAGGAAAAATCGCGGACCTTATCCCCTAAACACCACTTCTCGGACCCAGTTTTCATTAACAATACCTCTAAAACCACAACTCAAACCCTCCCTAGGGGATGCTTGCAATCAAGTTTGGATATGGATTGCATTACGAGATTTTACATGTTGAGGATGGGTCACATGGCATTGAAAATCATCTTAAAAGGAACAAAAAGTTCCTTGGGATATGTTGAATATTCCCAAGATCAAGATCCTTAAACAAGTCCTCATGAAAACACCTACGTCATGTTAGTGGGATATGGGATACGCTTGTCATTAATTAGTTTTTGGTAGTAATGATGGATTTGGTGGCCTAAGCCATGGTCAAAAGGAAAACATGGTCCTTACACAAGAAGATTAACCTTCTAGACCTGGAGTGATATGGACAAGGAATCCAACCACAACACATGGCCTCTCTACGGGGTCTTTGACCATTGTGTGGTATTTTAGGAACCATTGAGTAGTTTTTCACAAAGGGGATGGACCTAATATGATTATCCCTAGGATAGAAAAATAGGCTCTAATGTTAAAATATCATTTATATGTATATTTAAGTGAATAAAATACCATTAAAATAAATGGTATTTATTTATCCATACAAATCGATAAAAATACAATTTATCCCTAGTACACACTTATATATACATTGGTATTTTATTTTTGGTGTAATTTATTTACTACATAGCCCATCCAGAAAATAAATTATATGGTGCAAAATACAAATGAATACCTACACACTAAAAAAAATGGTTGATTATGTTAAGACCCTCAAATATGGTCTTAACGTTTTCCCTATTTATTTCATCACTGAATTTATTATTTTTTTGAAAATATATAATTAACATAAAAAAATATGATAAAATAATGACACAAAAGAACTTACTATTATTCACAATTGTACAAATTTGTGTTCGGAAATTTAATCATTTTGATAGTAAATCAACTTCTTAACATGGACATATGCATTGTGTTTTAGAGAACAATTAGCATACCATTGTTGGAAGAATATGATTTTTTCCAAGTTACACAAATTTTCCATAAATAAAAGTTATATATTCTAAATGCTTATTCAATTTCCTACGTTTTATATTTTTACACCATATTCTAATAAGTTGTACATATACCTCAAATGATTCGTCCTAGTCAATAGATTGTTATTTTTCCATATTTCCATTACAACTAACATGTCCTATGAGAGAAGAAATTCCTTGCACTAACCCATAATGTAATGTAAGTGTATAGAAACCAATAAACCAACATACTACCGCATTATATTTGTAATACGAAAAGAGGTTAAAAGTTATATCCTCCATTATGTTTGGTACTAAAACATCATCTTATTTCTCCATAATGTGCACATTGGGAAGGTGAATCAACATTGCTATAAAGTGTTTTGTTATGACTACATCCTTGAAAGAAACATTCTTTGAAGTTGAAGAAAACATAGGACCCACTTCTTTCCCATTTATTTCCCATTTAATTGTGGTACCAAAATGATGGTTGAATATTTTCATATATTGTATTTAGAGAGTAAATTTATTTTTTTCCCTCAAAATAAAGTCATTGTTCATCCATTAAAAAAAAAATATTTTGTAAAAATCTAGTTACAACTTTATAACAACCACATAACTGGAAAAATTCATGCACCAAAATAATTTATTCCTAATTTATTCCTAGTGAGAGATATCCATAATCTAAAATTTGTCTTTTATAATAAGAGTTTAAAAAAACACTTTTTAAGCAGACCTATGTTCAAATATTTAACGTCATGACATTCAAATGCTGAATCATAACACGGCGGACAGATAGCGTATAGTTTCGTAAACTCGATCCTTGGCTGTGAGCCCTCTCCTGGTCCTCGGAAAGGCTGACAGAGTGTGTGTTTTCCGCACGGTTCCTAGAGGGAAGAAAGGCATGTATGCAGAAAGAGCACTTTTCAGTTCTTTCACGCCGCGCTAAATCATAATATTCACTAAAAAGGACTTGACAAAAACAATAAGAGCCTCAGAGTGGGTGTCCCTCTCATATGAATATCTCCTCATATAATAACCCATTGTGTCTACATTATCACCATATCTAATGTGAAATTGCTTGATGGAGGAAAGTATGAACTTATCCATGAAAGATATTAGGACAAGAGTCTTAAGGAAAGTATGAACTTATCCATGAAAGATATTAGGACAAGAGTCTTAAGGAAACATTCGAGAATGTTATCGATGGTGAGAGTGAAGATGTATAGGTTACTTTTGGTCGCATCCATATTTCACATTTGTCCACACAATATTTCCAATTATCATTGGATTAATTGGGTTAATCAAATTCAAAGCCGCCAAAATACTCATAAGAAGGAATCACAACAAATTTTCCACCATTAAATGGTATAGTTATATATTTCTATCCGAGGCATATATTATTATCACTCTTTCTTTATTTGCCTTAAATTTCATTTCATAATAAATTTGATTATAGCTTCAGAGTGGAAGGAGTGGGTGGGGTAATCAATGTGGCTCAAGGAAAATCAGGGAGGTTTTGGTGGAGGACCAAAATGACCTGGTCACCACGGTTCAATCACTGCACATTTAGGTCAAAGGAATCTCATATCAAGTCCTATCCATTTTATAAATCAAAATTCAAAAACGTAGAAATCAAGTGTGCAACACACAGGATAGAAATTGAGGAACTCAAGCTTGGACCTTGCTCCATCTCCCCCTCGTGGTAAATTTCGGCGACTTCAGAAAAATATTGATCTCTAGGGGTTCATAGTCAACTACCAACTTAAATGGCCCCAAAGAACTTTAAAAATGAAAATTTAGATGGTGAAGACCCACCCAATTCTCCATAATAGCATGCAATGCTTTTTTGTTTTTATGCTAGGAATCGTTTTTGTAATTAAGCAAAGAACAAGGTCTCGAGAGACTCCGACTGAATTTCTTTCCATTTCCAAATATATAAATATACAATACTTTATTTTGAAATTTTATCAAGTCTATGTATTCGCTCTATGCTCCGCGCAACTTTTATAAATACAAATTTCCTAGTGATTGTGAAAAAAATTTGATTAGAACGTCAAAATGTAACACTATCTTATCTTATTCTTTTAGGTTAAAACAACATCATCTTCATAAATAAGAAATAATAAAGCATAACCTAATATGTGTTTCATCTAGATATTCATTAATAAGAAATAATAAAGCATAGCCTAATATGTGTTTCATCTAGATATTCCCATATAATATTAATTTCCTTCTTCTATTTTTATCATTTATCGATTGCCCCAATCTTCTGATACTCTTTAATTTTTCCTCTTCCCTCATATGGAATTCTCACTTTCTCTATTCTTCCCCATTTAGAAAATTTGAAAAAGAAAAGATAAATTTTCTTTCCATTCCATGTTCGTGCAACATCTCTAAGATTTACCAAATAATCAATGGTTGAAACCTTAGGTTGAAAACCAACTTAAGAAGAATCCCTGATATTTTTCTTTCTATAATGGTGTTAAAGCGATTGGAAAATAATGTATTAACCATAATGGTTTTAATAGTTCTATAGTTTCTCACATTATTTATATAACTATCTTTGTGAATGTATAACTTCTTTCACCTATAGGTCTGTACGAAACATCTTCCCTATAGATTGATTGAATATATCATTTAGATGTCCATTGAAATTTGAACATTCCCATTTGACCCATTAGACTATTAAACTAATCCCGATGATCAAGATTATTTTCATTGGAAATATGCTTAATGCCTACCTTTATATCTTATAAAAAATATTTTCTTCTTAAAACATAATATATATTTTTTTTCATACAAAATTTTTTTCTTCTTAAAACATAATATTTGTTTCTTTTCCTCGTACACTCAAGTTGGGATTCTTTCCCTTGATGTATTTCTCATACAATTCACATAAAAATGTTATCATCTCTTTTCCATTTATCCATCTATATATGATCTTATTGAATGCAATTATTTTATATTTCTTAGGATTGTACATTAAGGTGTCAATCAACTCCTCTTACTTGATTTTATGAGAGGCTCTTTTTCTTGACCACAAAAATTTTTGCATTCATTTTTTTTATGAGAGGAGGTTTATGTATTCATTGACCCAATGTGTCCATGTGTCCTCTTATATGTGTTGTGTATTTTCTATATTCTTTGTATGATTAGATAAAGTGTTTGTGTTGTGTTGTGTATTGTGTTGGGTGCAAGGGAATTCAGGGGCGATGCCACCAAAATATTATTTAGGTTTCTTTTGCATCTATTTTTTGGCTTTTTTTCAACACAGTTTTCGATGATGGTTTTATAATTCTAGTTAAGGAATTAGGGTTGTTGAATAATACATGGGAATGAATTAGGGGTTTGGATGTAGCGAAATCCTATATATATTGTATTGTAAACAATGAAGAGATATTATGAATAGAATATTAGAGGTGTGGCTCTAAGACAAGTGATTGGTTTCTCGGTTTAGGTTTCTAGGATAAAATATATGTGTAACATGTATGTGTGTATGCCATTATATCTTTTCTGTTTTTATTAAGAATACATTTGAAGTAATTAACTAGACAAGGTTAAAATCTACATATAGTATGGGAGATATTATTGGCTTCAGGGGGACACTTTTTTGGTTAGGGGTTTGGGTTGCCTCTGTGATAATACTTGTTACAATGGTAGATCTACACTGTTGATTCTTCAGGTGAAAAAAAATGGCAAGAAGTTTGAAAATAGAGATCGAAAAATTTAATGGGTAAATGTTTTAGCTATGGAATCTTAAGATGAAAGAAATGCTGGTGGACAAAGATCAATGAATCGTTGTGGCTGCAGGTATTGAGCCTACAGGAACATCAACAAAAGACTGGGAAACATTGGATTGGAAGGTGAAGAACACAATCTGGTTGTGTCTCTTAGATTCAAAATTATTGAATGTGTCGGGGGAAGCTACGACCAAAGATTTAAGGAGTAAGTTGGGGACTTTGTATCGTTCTAAGTCCCTGGTGAAAAAAAAATTCCTACCAAAGAAGTTGTATAACCTGAGTATGAAATATGGAGACGTGGTGATAGAGAAGTTGAATGCATTCAATATAATGGTAAGTCATTTATTATCTATTGATATTAATATTTCTGATGTTCAACAAAGTTACCAACTTGACGAGAACGCTCTAGAGTTCTCATTTTTTAAGAGGTCAGTTTTAGTGGCCCATTTCAAAAAGTGGCGCTATGGGTAGAACCTTTTTTTTTGGCGACTAAAACTGTGAGTTGCTTGAAATTGTGGGAAATCGTGGTCTTGACAACCATCGCCATTGCGGGGAATTGACCAACGAATTGAAAATCGATGCTGCTAGTAGCACCGAATTGTTTTTCTAGTGAAAATTAAGACTTAATTGGAACCGTGGCCTTGATCATTGGTACCATCTAAAAAAAAACTAAAATCACTTCCCAAATTAGAAATACGAAAACTTGTTTATTAATTAACTATTTATTTGTTTTATAATTTACATTAAAATTTGAACAAAACACGTCGTAAATTTTTCTTTTGACAAAAAAGGAAAAATAATACATTTAAAAAAATTGTATCGAGTAATATTTAATAAAAAATAAAAACATAAAACTTTTAAAAAAATACACTTTAAAAAAAAATGATAAAAAATAAATAAAAATGAATAAAAATTTAAAAAAAATGAATTAAACGAAAAACTTTTGAAAAAGATCAATTTTAAAAGAATTGATTTATTTAAAATTACAAAATTTATGAAAAAAAAATCTCAAATCAAACAAAAAATACTCTAATTTAAATAATGAAATTAAAAAAAAACAAAATTAAAAACCACATTTTAATTATTTAAAAGGTTCAAATGAAAATGGGTGGGGAAGGGACAGGGTGATGTTCGACATCGCCCTTTCCCATTTGCATTGGTTTTAATAAACACAAAGGGGGGAGGGGTGATGCTCGACATCGCCCTCCCTAACCAAATACAAAGTGGGGAGGGGTGATGTCGATCATCGCTCATACCCTTACCCACCATCACACACCACATTGTCGACACTTCTGGTAGTCACAAAATCCGTGTGAGTTTGGAGGAATCTGTGGGAAAGGCACCTTCCCATTTCCATGCAGGTCGC
>SNQJ01S0058352.1:0-15050 GCA_010110895.2 Picea sitchensis | reverse complement strand
TAAATGAGGAAAGCTGACTTCCACAGGGCGAGGTGATAAACCCACTGGATGTTTTTCAGCTTAAATGATGGACAGAAGAAAGGGTGAGAAGGATAACTTCGACTAAGAAGCAGTCAAGAATTCCTTAATCGAAAACATCAGAAGATAAACATTTAAATCTTTAAGAATCGGAAACATGGTATCAGAGATAAATCTTGAGACATACGTTACTCTTAAATATTAGTTTCAGAAAAACAAGATGATCACAGAGCAAGAAAACATTTAACTGAGAAAATCACATGACCAGTGAACATACGCAAGAATCCTGTAAAGTGCCTTCCTTTCATTAATGACAGATCTCTTAAAAAATGTTACAGCTTGATAGCCGCAGGGCATGAAGATCCAACCATTATACATTCAAATAGTCTCTCTAAATAAGATAGATCATCCCAACAAGTTTCGCGAGTCGGTTTAACTGCCTCGGCCAAAAATAGCCACCACTCCCACGAAATTCGGAGTTTTCGGCCATGAAAAATGGACCCTTTCTCTGCGAAACAGGGGTCCGATCAGATGTGATTCTCTTTTCAATGATGACACCTGGGAAACAAATTAAAGAGGTTATTGTATATGGGCACGTGCTGGACAAAAACCTCTTTCGGTTTCGCCGAATCCGTCCCCAGCTGGCCGTGACAGCTCTTGAAAGATCGGGACTGAAATGGAAAATGGAAAATCTGGAAAAATAGGCCTCGAAGATGTATTCGATGCTCTCTGCTCGTGACCCCGTTGCAAAAACTGAAAGAGGTTTTTGTTACTCAGCCCATGATGAGAAAAAACCTCTCTCGGATTTTGAAAATAGGTCTGGAAGATGACATGGTAAAGTAGGCAAAATTTGGCAAACATTTTGGGGGAAAGCGGTTTTTTGGCGGGAAAGTGGTACTCCGGACCCCCCCGTTAAATGTCGACCGCCTGGGGGGTCCGGAATTAAACCTAGGTCGTTGATTTACTTGGCTCGTTCGGGACCGTTCAGATTGGCAAGGTTTTTATTTCAAATTCCGGACCCCCCCCTCGTTAAATTCCGAAAGGTGGGGGGGGCTCCGGAATTAATATGATGCGTGGATTTATTTGTGGTATGGTGGATGAGGGTACGTGGGGGTAGGAGACTTAGGATAATTTAATATTTAGTTTTTTAATGTTTTATATGTTATGTCATATGTCACGTTTTTTTATTTTCTTTTGTTTTATTTAAATGTTTAAATAATATAGTTTGTATCATATAGTTTTTGTGTATGTTTTTATGTTTTGTTATTTTTTGTTTTATGTTTTAATGTATAATAATATTTATTATAATATTTTTTATATTTTAACATATTGTATTTCTTTTTGTTTTTCAATGTTTTTTTTTTTAATATTTTGTGCTTATTTAATTTTTTGTTTTGTTTTATTTAATTAAAACTAACTTTAATTTTAAACTAACCTAGTTACTAACTTAGGTATTAACTTAGTTAATAACTAATTAATTAATAATTAATTAACAATTAATTAGTTATTTAATCAGTTGTTTATTAATTAATTCAACCTATCCTAACTACATTAATACTTAATCTAACTACTTTTATTGTCATTTTGTTCATCCTAAGTCTTGTTTATTCACAGGAGAAGGTGGCGGGATAAGGGAGGCTGACAAAAGACAAGGGGAGAGAGGGTGCAGTGTGTATGAAGGATGCAACAGGGTGATGGAGAATTGAGCGACAAGAATGGAGGGAGGGAGCGGAATCACCTGAGCCATACTTCGTCATCACGGGAGAGACGCCAAATCACAGTCGAAGAATCGATTCGCCTATAATTATAGGACCCCAACACACACCTCAACAAAATGGATTTGTAGAAAGGATTGACATGACATTGATAGAAAATGCAAGGTGCATTCTTAGTGTTGTTAGTTAGGACAATAATTATGGGCAGAGGAAGTGGGTATTTCATGTTAACTGGTAGATCGATCATCCTCATCAACATTGGATGAAAATACTCTAAAAAAGGTATGGACTAGTAAGAAACTCTCTCTCACACATCACAAGGTATTTGGTTGTGAGGTTTATGCTCATGTTCCAAAGGAAAACAAGAGTAAGCTAGATACAAAGGTTGAAAAGTGAATATTTATGTGGTATAAAGATGGTCTGAAAGGTTATGATTTTTGGAAACCAGAAAATAAGAAGGCAATGTATAGTCAAGATGTGGCATTTGTTGATTTTTATATAATATGATATAAAATCGATGCATTATTTATAATAACGAGTGTTTCATATATATGGAACATATGGTGACCATCCATGAAAGGATGTGTCTCTTGGATAATAAATAACTACTTATTTATTATATATATTTATACTAAAGTGGTCTCCACAACAAACACAACTTTTCACCTTTTACTTTTCACATTATGAATACCAGCCATAGTTATAAAATTCAACACTCCCTCTTAACCATGAAGGTATTCATAATCATCTGCAAGCTAGTTGTCATATGATAACGCCCTCTTAACTAGGAAGGTATTTATCATCATCTGCAACATCCGTAGCAACCTACCATATGATATGGGAGAATGTCTTCTCGATATTTTCCAAACATCAACACTCCCTCTCAATGAGAGAGACATTCTTGATCATGCCATGCTTGTCTCTGAAGTATACAAACTCTCCCTCGACTCATGACACATGTCTGTTAGTCTTGGGATATGTCTCTCTCCCACATGAATCGAGGGGAAACTCCCTCTCTGGCTCTCCCTATAATCCAATTGACATTCTCTAAGATCAAGATCACTCTGGGTCTACATGTGATAACATCTAGCATATTGAGTCTTTATTATTCCTTTTCAAATTACCATGACTAAGAAAAATACCACACAAGGGTCATTCACCATAAGTACACACCTATGATTGAATTTTATCTCGATGCTAATTGACACATGGAAAGCACCTCAGGCATCTCAAGTCCATATTATGCCTTGTCATGATCAATCAAGGACTACGCTTGGGCCCATTTACCACAAGTACACCTTTGTGATAAATGTATCCTATCTCCCTTGGTCTGCAACACAATCTAAAAGAAGGTATGCTTGATGCTTACTTTGTACATTCTCCATGGGTACACCCTTCTGGTTGAATGTCTTACTGATGCTTCCAGACACTTGAGAAACACTAGCACATCAAGTATTGTGTTCTTTGAATACTACGCTTGGTTCATTCACCAATGTTCAAATCACGATGACCATTCCTGGGAGAATGTCTGCCCGATGTTGAAACATCAACATCATCAACTTCCACAACCTGGTCAGTATCTTGACACATGGCACATCATACAACATCAACTATATGAACCACATTATATCTAAGTAATTTGGGTATGATGCTATAGGTATCAAGTGTTGTATACTCAACTGAGTGTTCCTGGGATACAAGAACCATTTTTCTTAATTTAGTCACTATCTGTGACACAAGAAGAATGTTTTTCATGTATCTCCACACTTTGGTCACTACTGTGAACTCAGGGAGATGGACCATTCTTCTCACTTTGGTCACTACCTATCAACTCAGGACGAATGTATGTCCTATACCACTCTCTCCACTGTGTCATCTCTAAGACGTGCTAGAATGATGTGAATTCATGATATCTAACTTGTACTGGCATGATGTGGAGTGTCATCTACATCATCTCTAAGTTGTACTAGCATGATGCTTTTGCATCATATCTAATATTTACTAGCATGATGTACATCAGTGGCTATGCATCATCTCTAAGTTGTACTAGCATGATGTTACTACATCATATCTAATCTATACTAGCATGGTGCGAGTTAGGAAACTGCATCATCTCTAAGTTGTACTAGCATGATGCTAATTCATCATATCTAAGATGTACTAGCATGATGAAACTCTGGAAATCTGTATCATATCTAAGTTGTACTATAATGATGCAAAAACATCATATCTAAGCTGTACTAGCATGATGCAAAAGCATCGTATCTAAGTTGTACTAGAATGATACAGATTAGCACTCCCTTTCAAGTAAGGGATAAATCTCCACAAGTCACAACTTATCCATGAAGTATATAAACTTCCCTTTGGACAAAGGATTCATTAGAATATCCGTTATTTGCTCATCAGTGGAGATATATTGGAGTTTTACTTCTCCCTTCTTGACTTTATCATGGATGTAGTAGTACTTGATCTCAATGTGCTTCAACTTGTCATGGAACACAGGGTTCTATGAAATCTTCACACAACTTTGATTATCAGAATATATTATGGTCAAATCTAACACCTGATCAAACAGTGCAGAAACCAACTTACAGAGCCATACTACTTCCATGCATGCATCATAGTATGCAATATACTCTTCCTCTGCAGTCATGAGTGCGACAGAATTATTTTTCCTACTAGCCCAATCATAATATGTATATCCATGCAGTTGTACATCAGTGTTTGAAGCATATCATAAACCATAATTTAGCATGACACACAAGCATATCAAAATGTTCTTTGAAGCAATCCAATGCTCATGCCTCGGTTCCACCTAGAAATGGCTCAATGTGTTCATAGAAAATCAAATGTCTGGCATGGTATTAACCAAATACATTAGTGATCCAATAATTTTTGGTATATGGAGTGGTCTACTAGATCAAAATCAAAGTCTCTCAACTTCTTTAGGTTTTTCACCATGGGAGTTTCCAGGGACTTACAGTGCATCATCCCAAATATCTGAAGGATTGTTTTAACATACTTCCCTTGACCAAGGAATATCTCACCTCGCTTCTTCCATACTTCTAAACCCAAAAAGTAATGTATCGATTCAAGATCCTTCATCTTGAACTCTTGAGGCCAACTCCCTCTTGCACGGATCGATGAGTCGGTCTATTCTGACTAACATCCTAGCACATAGCTTAGCCAATTGATCCTTCACCGCTCACGTCCTGACATTTATTCCATCATCTTCTCCTCTTCTAACATATTGACCAAGCCTCAGAGCCTTCTAGGAAACCCTGCCATGATCATCTCATTGAGGCATTCCATCAAATACTTCTTGTGCATCATCCATGTGCTAGATACAATATATTTTCAGTCCCAGTATTATCGTGAAGTTATATGTTGCTTTCTTCATTTCTGCAAAGTTGAACTTCTTGAATCACTCAAGAATATCTAAGTAGCCTAGATGTTCATATCCAAGATCTCTTATATGTTATGGAAATATATCGCAATCCAAGTATTATGCAAAAGAAATCAGGAAATCGAAATCCATTGAGCAGTAAATACTTAGGATAACACAATCTGGTGCAATCTGTTATGTGGACAAATCCTTCACAACTGTTCTCATTCATGCACAAAAATTTACACTCTTTCAATGTAATATCAACAGGATGAGATAGATTGAAGGAACAATAATTTGTATGTGGAAGATAAATAAGCTTTGTACTGGACACACCATGCCCATTCAATGGTTTGTCGCACTCATAACCTTGGTACCAATCGGTGGAATCTTTCATGTGAAAACCAATGGGACAAGTGCAATTGGGTTTTGGAATGTATATGCAAAGACCATAGATTCCAAAGAAACCATGAATAGAAAATTGATCACGGATCGCCATCCAAACAATGCTCCACATACATGTCTCTTCCACCAAGTTGTATAGCTTCACATTTCCATCAATGTCCAAAGTTAATATTCTCTTGGGACCTTCCCCATAATTTGAAATGTCAATGTTAAACTCATCGTTTGAAAGGAAACCACCGAAGCCATTCAACACGACTTGGACATTCAATGTGTTTCTACTGTTGACAAACGGCCCATAGTTTTTCATTATGCTCGATCGCTCGTAAAGGAGTTAAAGACCATTGTCACTATCAAAGTAGAGGTGATAATAGCCTTGTTTAAACGTGCCCCTCATAAATATGGATATTAGCTTTGCATTATTCTTTATGGGATGGAGTGGAAGAAGAGTATCAGTTGGATATTGAAAGATTTCCCAGACAAACTCACAATCACCCCTTGAGGAGCTGCACAACACCATATTTCTCATTTCTAGAAGGACAACCTCCATTACATTCATCATACTGGTTTTGGTGTTCCACACAACGCTTCCATCTACATATAACAGAAGGATGTTTCCATATTTTCTCAGATGAAGATGAGAATCTCTTCCTTTGATAGGTTTCTCTTTCTTTACCACCCAGGCGACTGTTCCCATGACTCAGCAGTGCACAAATGCAAATCCTATCTTCTCATATGGATTTTTCCGGTCTTGAGCAACGATAGAGTTGAAATCTTTGGAAATGGAATGGAGTTCGAAATGGTTAGGAGGATGCCCAATCCATCTCTCTTATTCTCCTCGACCCTCTTGTTTGGGAATCAAGCCCAATCTAGCTCTAATACCATGTTGATTTTTATATAAGGTGATATATAATCGATGCATTATTTACAATGATGAATGTTTCATATGTATAGAACATATGGTGACCATCCATGAAATTATGCATCCCTTAGATAATAAATAACTAATTATTTATTATATATATTTATATTAAACTGGCCTCCACAACAAACACAACTTTTTACTTTTCACATTATGAAGACTGACCATCGTTACAAAATTCAACAGTATTTAGAGAAATGAAAGATGTTGTCAAACATGAAGTCCTACCAAGGAAGGAAGAACCAGAAAAAATAGAGTTTGAGTTAAAGGATGATGAATCAAATTTTACAAAAGAACAAGATTCAAAAGAAGAAACTCCTCATACTCCAATATTGAGGGGATTGGTTCAGGAATGAAGGCAATAAAAATGCATACTCCACCTGATTTTTTCTTAAATTTTTATTTGTCTATTATTGATGATGATCCTAGAACTATTAGGGAGGTAGTGGATTAAGAGGATGGAAAACTATGGGAAAATGCCATGGTTGAAGAAATGGAAGCCTTGGAAAAGAATAAGGCTTGGGATCTAGTGGATTTGTTGACTAGAAGAAATACCATTGATAACAAATGGGTGTTTAAGAATCTAAATGCAAAAGGAAAAATGGAAAAAATATAAAGCGCATTTAGTAGAAAAAGGTTATTCCCGGGTAGAGGGAATTGACTTTGGTGAAATTTTTTCTCTTGTTACCAAATTAAATTCTATTAGAATTCTTTTGTATGTTGCTAATGTGTTTTGTTTTGAAGTAGAACATATGGATGTGAAGAAAATATTCATACATGGGGATTTGGAAGAACAAATCTACATGAAGTAGCCAAAAGGTTTTGTTTTAAAGGGAAAGAAAGAGCTAGTATGCAAGATGAAAAATTCCTTGTATGGGTTAAGGAAATCACCAAGGATGTCGTATCAGAATTTGATACTTATATGCTTGGAATTGGCTTCACAAGGATCAAAGTGGATCGTTGTGTATGTCAAATTAATCGGTGATCATGTTATTTATTTTTTCTTGTATGTGGATGATATATTATTGATAGGAAACAACAAGAAGATTATCCAAGATGTGAAAAATTACTTTTCCTATAAATTTGACATGAATGATATTGGTGTTTCAATTTTCATTTTGCGCATGTAAATTAAAAGAGATCGAGCAAAAAGAAAACTCTAGTTAAATTAGAGAAAACACGTCGAAACAATATTGCAAAGGTTTAACATGAAAAAATGTAATCTTCATTGGAAAACTAAATTTTATATATCGCACCATGTATATTAGTTCGTTATATATAAGACCATTCATGGAGTAATGTTTAGAGTAATCCAAATAATCAATGAAACGAGAAAGGTCAATGGAGACGAAGAGTGTATCATGCGAGTAGGGTATAATCTTGATTCACACACCGAATATGAGTGGCAACACTAGTGTTTTCCATAACTTTTTATTGATAGTGTGTTTTGATAAATTTTTATTACTGATCTTTATATATAGCATCCCTCTCTATAACTTTTTATTACTAGTCATAACTTTTTATTGATAGTCTGTTTTGATAATTTTTTATTATTGATCTTTATATATAGCATCTCTTTCTATAACTTTTTATTACTAGTCTTTATATATAGCATCTTTTTTATTAGTTAATTTTATATACTATCATTTATTACTCCGAAAGGCGTATACCTATTGGAGATGGGCACAATTAATCACCTTTTAATTTAAAATTTCAATTTGATGGCTAATAATTGAAGATGCTGGCATATTCTTAGTCGTCCTCCCAAATGAATGAATGTGATTTATTCTTCATAACTTCCTTGTATTTTTGAATGCATCTGTTAAGATGTTTACTTTTTAACATTTACCTAATCATATTAAGAAATTACTGTAGCACCATATGATTGCCACGTTTAAATGATTAACCTTTGAAATTACCATGTTTGAATGATTAACCTTTGATCTTACCATGTTTAAGCGTTTTATTTTCTACATGAGCTTGAAGTGTTTCATTCCCCAACCTCTGTGTCTTCTCCGTCTTCCTCTCTGAATAGTTGGAGAAAGCGCTCAGGACACTCATTTCTGCGTCGAGAGATCTTAGATCGAGAGTCCAAACTGAATCGTTCATGTATTTGTTCCTACCTAGCTCGTTCTATCCAACTTCCTGATGTTTCCATCGCGGTGTGGCGATATGATGCAGTTTAACAACCATGCTGCGGAACAGATATCGCAGGCCAACAACTCCCCTGTTGTGACTTTGGTGTTAACGATTTGGATGGCCTTGCCGAAATAAGAATAAGGCAACGGGTATCAATCTCGGTCGGCAGATCACTGCGAGCATGAAGCTCGTTGGCTCGTAGTTACTGTTTTCAGAATTTTCCTTTAGCCTTTCGGCGTTTATCACTCATAAATTATATGACTGTACTAGTATATAGTCATCCAAAATGTGACTGCAGCAACTAACATGCAAGACGATGGCGACAACAATATACGCCAAGTCCTAGCACAGATCCAACGGCCATAGTGGCACGGATCCTAGGGCTTAACAAGAGACATGTGGCAGAGATTCGACGGTATTATGGCCCAGAATCTGACGGCTGACGAGAAACCATGTGGAGCATTGCAAACGTTTCTCGTGTCACGAATCAGAGGGTTTAGAGTAACTACGTGGCTCGGCTGCGAATAGAAGCGGCATGTCAAATTCGGTTTTCGTCCAGGCTGCGAGCCCATTTCACCATATGGACTCTGTCCACGAGAGCCGAGACCTAGTTTCTCAGGTGCCCAATCGTAGCTTCTCACGGCTCCAAGCATCGACTCCCGACCTGTACATGAGTATTACCAGTCAAGGAGAGGGCATTGTATTTATAAAATTTTACGACAAGACTTTGGAGTGTTCCAAACTGTCCATACATTCTTACTTTTTAGATTTTTCTTGCAGCGACGAGAGTGTAGTCTTCACTATAAGCGGCGAGAGTGTAGAATGTAGAGTACTCCATCAAGTTAATTCAGTGGAGAGAGTGTACGAAAGTCAAAGGACGTGTAGGTTTAGGGATTTTTATTGACTCAATGGCAAGTCTCATATATATAATATTTTTATTGAGTATGTGCAATTATTTTAAAAATATTTTTATTATTATTTATATTTTAATAATATAAAAAAAAAAATTAATAATAAAAAAATTATTAATAATATTACACAACTATTAATATATTTTTAAAACAATTTAATTTCATTGTAAAATTGTAAGCTTAGCTACTATGTAACTTTTTTAATTGAATGTTGGGAAATTAAGAAACAAGAAAATTGTAAAATTATTTTTGATGGTTGGATTCAAGGCTGGATATATTATTTTGTTTATATTGTTACTAGCACAGCAACAAAATAGCTGCTGGTGAACGCCGAAAGGTTAAGAAGATGAAACGAATATATTAAATTTTATTATCTATTAACAAATAAATTGTTGGGTTTCATTTATCTGGTGTTAAAATTTTAATTTCTGTTAATCACTTACGTGGCAATCAGTTAGCTATCAAAGTAATTTTTAAATATGATTAGGTAAATGTAAAAAAGTAAACACATAAACTGATGTCTTTATAATAGCTAGGAAGTTAATGATTGAAATCACAGCCATTTATTTTGTGTGACTACTAGGAATATTCCAACCATATTTAATCATGTCCATAGAAAACTTATTAAGCACTAAACCCATATTAAATCTGCCCATTGTCAATAGGTGTATGCCTTTCGGCGTAACAAGATAAATGAGAGGTTTTTTCACTTGTATTTCAAAAGTTTCAAGTTTAAATAGGAATGTGAATTTTATCAACTTTTCAAAACTAATGGCCCCCATCTGAGTATTTCAACAACTTGTATTTAGGTGGTTGTGTTAGTTTATATATATTAGTTATAACTAATTACTCAAATAAACCTTATTCTACATGACAATTTTGAAATAGTTTTACACTATTGATGGAATAATGTCCACTTGAAATAATACCAAAAGTTAACTATGTCAAATATATTACTTATATTAGTGAAAAATGAATATAAGTATGCATTTTGTATATTAATTATGGTTTACTGCTTGAGAAGACCTTGTTCCAAGAACATGTACAATTTAGAATTTATATATTATGTAAGGTACACCTCAAAACTCCAAGTAATAAATAGATCAAGGAAAATCCATGTATATTTTGTTTGGATAAACCTTAGTATTCTAATTTTTAATTTGTAAAATTTGGAATAGATGACTTAGGTACACCCTAGTATTATAGTTTTTAGTTTGTAATATATATATATATATATATATATATATATATAACAAGTGTTGCATGGCAGTGTAGTCCCTGCCAGGTTGGAATGGGAATAAATGCAATAGTATGGAGAGATCGAGGGAGAAATATAAGCCCGAAGCATTAGAGACACGTGGGAAGCAGCTTGAAGTATAGGTGGTATCCATGCAGAAGATGATGTGTGCCAATGTGTCACACACCAGCCATAAGACATCGGGTTCATAGATGACCCGGGGAAAATGTCACTGCTACAGTAAGTCTGGAGCCCTGAAGAACCTCCCAAATTAGTTAATCATAATATTATATTAATATGGGGTTAATATGCGAACAAAAATGTCAATCCTGCTACGATTTTTATAAATGTGATACTCTTGTTTAAGTTTTTTCCTGAAATATATATAGTTCAAATATAAGACTTAGAAAATTTCCAACATAATAACTTGAAGAAATAAAAAAAGGATAATAATAATTTTTTTATATCTAAGGGCACATATTCAACTACCATACTTAAATAGCCCCCAAAGGACTTTAGAAATGAAAATTGTTTTTATAATCCTCAATAATCGCATGCAATGCTTTTTTGTTTTTATACTATGGCATATTCTGCATAATATATTTAGTAAACGTTTTTGTAATTAAGCAAAGGAGAAGGTCTCGAGAGACTCTGATTGAATTTATTTCCATTTCCAAATATGTAAATATACAAGACTTTATTTTGAAATTTTTTCAAGTCTATGTACTCCCTCTATGCTCTGCGCAACTTTTATAAATACAAATTTCCTAGTGATTGTAAAAAAAAAAATGATTAAAACTTTAAGATGTCTTTGAACACTACCTTATTGCTTTTACGTTAACACAACATCATCTTCATAAATAACAAATAATAAAGCATAGTCTAATATGAAATGATTAAAACTTTAAGATGTCTTTGAAAACTACCTTATTGCTTTTACGTTAACACAACATATCTTCATAAATAACAAATAATAAAGCATAGTCTAATATGTGTTTCATTTAGATATTACTATAGAATTTTAATTTTCTTCTTCCATTTTTATCATTTATTGATTTTCCCAATCTTGTGATACTCTTTTCAAATAAGTGGAAAATTTCTCTTCAAATGGAATTTCCATTTTTTCTATTCTTTCCTTATTTAGAAAAATTGAAAAAAGAAAAGATAGATTTTCTTTCCATTCCATCTTCGTGCAACATCTCTAAGATTTACCAGATGATAAATGGTTGAAACCTTAGGTCGAAAACCAACTTAAGAAGGATCTTCGATATTTTTCTTTCTATAATAGTGCCAAAAAGATTGGAAAATAAGGTATTAACCATAATGTTTTTAATAGTTTTATAGTTTCTCACATTATTTATATAACTACCTTTGTGAATGCATAACTTTTCTCACCTATAGAGGAAACACCTTCCTATAGATTGATTGAATATATCATTGAGAAGTGCATTGAAATTTAAACATTCTCATTTGACCAAATCGACTATTAAACCATTATGATCAAGGCCATTTCCATTGGAAATATACTTAACGCTTACCTTTATATCTTATAAAAAATATTTTCTTCTTCAAACATGATATTTATTTCTTTTCCTCCTACACTCAAGTTGAGATTATAATATTTGTTTCTTTTCCTCATACACTCAAGTTGGGATTCTTTCCCTTGATGTATTTCTCATAGAATTCACATACACATGTTATCATCTCTTTTCCATTTATCCATCTATATATGATCTTATTGAATGCATTTCTTTTAGATAGGATTATACATTAAGGTGTCAATCAACTCTTCTTACTTGATTTTATGAGAGGCTCTTTTTCTTGACCAAAAAAGTTTTTACATTCGTTTTTTTTTTATGAGAGGAGGTTTATGTATTCATTGACCCAATGTGTCCTCTGATATGTGTTGGATATTTTATATACTTTTTTCATGAATAGATAAGTGTTTATGTCGTGTTGGGTGCAAGGACATTCATGAGCGATGCCATAAAAAAAAATTGGGTGTTTTTTGCATCTGTTTTTTGGTGGTTTTTCAACACATGGTTTTCGACGATGATTTTCTAATTATAGTTAAGGAATTAGGCGTTTTGACTAGTACATGGGAATGAATTAGGGGTTTGGATGTAGCGGGATCCTATATATATATATTGTAAACAATGAAGAGATATTATGAATAGAATATTAGAGGTGTGGCTCTAAAACAAGTGATTGATTTTCCTGGTTTAGGTTTTCATGGTAAAATATATGTGTAATGTGTGTGTGTGTGCCATTGTATATTTTCTTTTTTTTTATCAAGAATATGTTTGAAGTAATTAACTATACAAGGTTAAAATCTACATATGGTATCAGAGAGATTATTGGCTTCAGGGGGGCATTTTTTTGGTTAGGGGTTTGGCTTGCATCTGTGATAATACTTGCTAAAATGGTATATCTACACTATTGATTCTTCAGGTGAAAACAAATGGAAAGAAGTTCGAAAATAGAGATCGAAAAATTTAATGGGTAAATTTTTTAGCTATGGAATCTTAAGATGGAAGACATGTTGGTGGAAAAAGATCAATGAATCGTTGTGGATGTAGGTATTGCACCTATAGAAACATCAACAAAAGAATGGGAAAAGTTGGATTGGAAGGTGAAGAGAACAATCTGGTTGTGTCTCTTAGATTCAATATTACTGAATGTGTCGGGGGAAGCTACAACCAAGGATTTATGGAGTAAGTTGGGGACTTTGTATCGATCTAAGTCCCTGGTAAAAAAAAAAATCCCTTCCAAAGAAGGTGAATAAACTAAGGATGAAATATGGAGGCTTGGTGATAGAGAAGATGAATGCATCCGATATAATGGTAACTCTGTTCTTATCTATTGATATTAAGATTTTTGATGATCAACAAAGTTACCAACTTGACGAGAACCCTCCAAAGTTCTTGTCTTTTAAGAGGTCATTTTTAGTGGCTCGTTTCAAAAAGTGGCGCTATGGGTAGGAACCCTTTTTTGGCAACTAAAACTCCGAGTTGCTTTAAATTATGGGAAATCGTGTCCTTGATGACCATTTTCATTTCATCGAATTGACCAATGAATTGAAAATTGGTGCTACTAGTAGCACCGATTTGTTTTTCAAGTGAAAATTAAGACTTAATTGGTACCGTGGCCTTGACCATTGATACCATCTAAAAAAGACTAAAATCACTTCCCAAATTAGAAATATGAAAACTTGTTTATCAATTAATATTTATTTGTTTTATAATTTACATAAAAATATTGAAAAAACACCTCGTAAACAAAAATTTTTTTGAAGAAAAAGGTAAAATTACACATTTAAAAAATTTGTATCGAGTAATATTTAATTAAAAAAATTTAAAATAAAATAAAAAAACAATATAAAACTTAAAAAAAGCACACTTTAAAATAAAAATGATAATAAGTAAATAAATAATGCATCATTAAAAAAAACAAAAAAACTTTTGAAAAAACTCAATTTTAAAAGAATTTCTTGGTTTAAAATTACAAAAGTTAAGAAAAAGAAATCTTAAAATGAAATTTAAAAGAAATAAAATAACCCCCCAAAATAAACTAAAAATAAATAAATCTAATTTAAATAATGAAATTAAAAAATAAAAATAAAATAAAAAATAACATTTTAATTATTTAAAAGTTTCAAATGAAAATAGGTGGGAAAGTGAGAAGGTGATGTTCGACATCGCCCTTCCCCCGTTTGCATTGGTTTTATGCAAGATAAAGGGGGGAGGGTTGATGCTTGACATCGCCCTCCCTAACCTAGCATAAAGTGGGGAGGAGCAATGCCGACCATCGCTTATATCCTTCCCCACCATCACACACCACACTGTCGGCACTTCATGCAGTTACAAAATATGTGTGGGTTTGGTGGAGGATGTGGGAAACACACCTTGATCATTACCATGTAGGTCGCACGACAACGAGTAGTGTCGAAAGTAGGGTCGTGGGAATGGGAAAGGAAGAGAGAGATGCCAAGCATCACCCCTTACCCTTTGTATTTGTTTACACAAAGGGGAAAGGGGCGATGCTTGGTATTGCGCTCCCCCTTACGCACCCTTGTGACCATGTTGTCGACATTACCTGTTGTCTTGCGAGCCCCAACACAAACGAGGAGGGGCGATGATGCCAGGCTTCACCCTCCCCTTTCCCCACCACATTTTCATTTGAAACTTTTAAGTAATTATAATGAGGTTTTTAATTTTATTTTTTCATTATTTAAATTAAGGTTTTATTTAGTTTAGTTTTTTTTTAATAATTTATATGTATAAGTTTTAATTTTTTAGGTTTTTCTTTATCTTTTTTAAAA
>SNQJ01S0058351.1:88962-101056 GCA_010110895.2 Picea sitchensis | reverse complement strand
AAAAAAAAAAAACATGTAAGGAGTAAAAAAGGAAGACAAAAATGGGTCCTAACAACTAGGTTTTCTAACGTACCAAAGTAAAACCTCTCATAAGAGGAGAGAAATGAAAAAAACCCATAGAAAAAATCCCCTATCCAAAAGAGAGAAAAATGTCAATGTTGAAAAAGGCATTGAAGTTGAAACTGTAGATCTCACACTGATGTGTTGAATTGAAGGAGAAGGAGACATGTGGATGCTAAAAGATCCAATCATGAAGTATTACCAAAACTCTAAAGAGAAGATCTAGGTGACCTCGATGATCTTGGATGAATTCTAAAGTAGAATAGGTTTAGTTCCAGATGCATGAGAATGGTAAACATTGACAACCACCACGTAAATGATTCAGAAAAATAGGTGTTGGTGAGGAACCAAAACAAAGGCTTCAAATATAAGCAACCACCATCAACCATAAAATGATAAATGAGTCTTCCATAAACTAAAAGGTCCAAATAGAAAGTATGGCCAAAACTCTAAAGAGGGCTAGGTAAGACTAAGCTATAACTGCGATCAAATATCCATGAAGAAATCCAAAAAACACATTTCAAACTTCTCAAACAAAGAGATCAATCATATAAAATGAGTCCTAACTCAAAAATCATGATTCGGTACTCATGTAAAATAAAAATAAAAACAACATAAAATGAGTGTCTGTGTGGACACCATTCCATCTCACAAAGTGAATGGGTGGCTAGTTGTTGCAACCACCGAGTCAAAATATGAATTGATGCTCTATACAAGGCTCACTCTTAAAAAATAGTTGATGTTGAGCAAAATGGTGAAGCATAAAGAATCACTCGAGGTAGCATTATACACCATCCCCATAATGTTGAACTAGGTGGCCATAGATTGGATGCCACAAATGATAAAAAGTATAAAGGTACTAGTTAAAAAATGGTGATGACAATGTTGAACAACCTTGCAAAAAACACTCCAAAGTGGTTGTCTCCAAAGCTTGTAAAACAAATCTGGTCATCAAGGTAAACACTTGGTGCCACTCTAAGAGTATTTTCACAAGTAGCCCAAAATCCACTATTCAAGATGCAAAAAAGAAGTATTAAAAACAAAGGCCATCATGGGAAAAAAATCCTCAATATGGGTCTCATCAAATAAAGACATGATAGGTATCTATGTAAAAGTGAGGAATCAATTTTATTAATTTATCTAGCCAAAGAGAAAAAAGAAGAATATCAAAAAGTCATCAAATGTGACATGCAACTCCTATTTATAACAATTGGAAGAGGAATGGAAAGAGGCCCATCATTAGAAAAGGATAGTTGTCCTAATTGTGTAGATACGAATTCTTACATAAGATTACAACTAACACTAGATATAATTACAACTAACACTAAATATACGAAGATGCATTTCCAATCCTTTGGATTAATGGGGATCCTTCTTCCAATAGATTGTATTTTTATGGTGATTAAGAGGATTGTATTTTTTTTTGGGTGATGAAGAGTCATTAGAAGGATATATTTGGTAATTTAGTAGAAAGAATCCCGCAATGATGATCATGGTTTCATTGATTTGTTCCTTGTGTTCAAGGTTGAAAAGGTAAAGGTGAGCATCTCTCCTATGCATAGTGAATGTTTCTATTTATTGTTTCAAAATGCACAAATGCACGATCCTCGATCGAGATCAATGGTTTTTCCAATAATTGGGTTGGTTATTTTTCCATTGGATGATTCCTTAATGTTTTTTCCAATAATTTGGGTTGGTTATTTTTCCATGGGATGATTCTTGAAACTATAAATTGCAGAGTCCTTGATGGAGATCAATGGTTTTTCCAATAATTTGGGTTGGTTGTTTTTCCATGGGATATTTCCTTAAACTCTTTCTCTCCATTTCTTCTCCATTTATCATATCATAGAATTTAAAAATCTCTTTCTCTCCTTTTCTTCAACATTTATCAAATCAACTCTAAATTGTCTAAATTGACTTGGAAGTATCAAATTTGCTTATGGGTATGTCTCCAAAGTCTTTCTCTCCCTTTCTTCTCCATTTATCATATCATAGAATTTAAAAATCTCTTTCTCTCCTTTTTTTCTCCATTTATCAAATCATAGGATTTTAAAATCTATTTGGAATAAGCTTCATTCTTCTCAATATCGAGTTCCAAAAGTATTATCATGAACTACGGGTGTGCCTAGTATATTGGTTTTGATGTCTAAAAATGGAAATGTTATAATAGAAGAAATTATCCTAAAATGTAAATGCAATCCATAGATTTAGATACTTCACTATGGGAAATTTACCTTCATATGTCAATTATGTACTAAGCATGGGAAAATTCTTTATGATTACCCTCTTATGAAAGTTATACATATGAGAAATGAAATAAGGTCAAAGAACCTCATAAATACGAGGATATGGTGGTTCAATTTCCATTGCAAGGTGTGCAAAAGAGATTGAAGAGCACTTTTGAAGAAATTCTTTGTGATTACCCTCTTATGAAAGTTACATATGAGAAATGAAATAAGGTCAAAGAACCTCATAAATACGAGGATATGGTGGTTCAATTTCCATTGCAAGGTGTGCAGAAGAGATTGAAGAGCACTTTTGAAGAGATTGAAGAGCACTTTTTCACTTGGGGATGATAAGGGTCAACCCAAGGAAGACTTTCTTAGATCAAATCCTTTGTTTGTGGATTCAATAGGTGTATAAATGGTTGAATATGTAGCAAAATTATAGGAGGTAAAAGATTTGTCAGCTTCATAGTGTGGGAGCTTTGTTTCTGGATTCAATAGGTGTGTAAATGGTTGAATATGTAGCAATATTATAGGAGGTACAAGATTTGTCAGCTTCATAGTGTGGGAGATTTGTTTGTGGATTCAATAGGTGTGTAAATGGTTGAATATGTAGCAATATTATAGGAGGTAAAAGATTTGTCAGCTTCATAGTGTGGGAGATTTGTTTGTGGATTCAATAAATGTGTAAATGGTTGAATATGTAGCAATATTATAGTAGGTAAAAGATTTTTCAGCTTCATCGTGTGGGAGGTTTGATCCACTGATGTTAGGGATTGATTCTCCAAAAATTAAATTCTGATGTGAGCTAAGATTTCTCAGCAGAATCTAGATGTGAATTATTTTTAAGTATATGTGAACTATTTTTAAGTATTATATCATCAAGGTTCATATGTGAACTATTTTTAAGTATTATATCATCGAGGTTCATAGATGTGGCAGATTTTTAAGCATATGTGAACTATTTTTAAGTATTATATCTTCAAGGTTCATAGGTGTGAACTATTTTTAAGTAGTATATCATCAATCTGATATCATATTTCAAAATATCTCCATTATAGGTTTCAATATCGATCCCTAGTCTCCAAATTTAATCATTCTTGTCAAGGGATATTCAATGGGTTGTTATTCAATATGGGCATCGACGTCATCTTCTCTTCTAGGTGATCGAGGTGATCGAGGAAATTGTAGCAGGCCTAGACAATTTCAATATTGTATTTTGATGACATATATGGCTATGGAAATGGTGTTGTTGTGTAAGGAAAGTTGAAACTATCCTTTATAAATTGCTTCCTGCGAGAATAATTGTGAAGAATAATTATCTATTGCTCACCATAAGTTCACAAATTGTTAAGAAATGCTAATGCTAATTCTTGAATTCCATGCATATTAGCATTAAAACTAGCATTGAAATTATAGTCAATATTATAACCTTTATGTGATGTCATGTGCACAAAACTTTCAATTATTTACTTGATCCCAATTTCTATAAAGCATCTTACTTAATACATGGGCCTTCCTAGGATAAAATTATAAGTAATACATGATAACTTAGGTATCACGAGGAATCAATTTTGCCTAGTTGGTCCTTTGCTGCGGTGGATGCAAAGGGTCGTTCTGGGGGACTTGCCATCGGTTGGCGTCTCAAGAGTTGTAAATGTGATCGGATTTGGGGCTTTCATTTGGGGCTTGGACTTAACATGTTTTCAGATGAGCTAGGATGCTCCTTGTTGCTTATTAATATCTATGGTCCTTATGCCGATTGGAAATGTTACTAGGATTTTTTGGCAAAGTGCTCTTGGCTTTCTGAACCAGAGGTTATTGTGGGTGGGGAATTAAATTTTTCTTTGGGAGCAATGGAGGTATGGGGCCCTTGATCTTTCACAGACCCTTTGTTCGACTAATTCACACATTTTCTTGACACCCATGGCCTGATGGATTTAGAGCCGGTCAAATTACAACCGACTTGGCGGAATTTGAGAGTAGGGATGCACGGGTTGCAAAACAACTGGATCGTTTTCCTCTGAAGGAGAAACTTCTTGATACCTTGGCCCTTACGTGTCAATGGGTTGCTTGTAGCGAAAAATTGGATCATAACCCGATTGTTTTGGAATTAAGTGGTAGGTTTCGTCGGACCCCCAGCCCCTTCAAATTTTTTGAGGGTTGGTTAAAGGATCCAGAGTATCAAGCCTTGGTTTGTAATTTGTGGATGCCCTTAGGTCCAGATCATAATACTCATGCAACTATTCACCTTATGGAAAATTTAAGAAAATTTAATCAGGCAACCATCTCCTGGGCACATGAGAAAAAATTAAAAGAGGATCAGGATCTTCTCAACATAGAAACGATGATGCTAGATGGGCAGGTCGATCCTGATCGGGGCTTCTACTCCAGGGAGACTAGAGATGACCTGGTTCAAGTGGAGCTTCGGAGGAGGACTATTTTGGCAGAAAAGGAAGCTTTGTGGCAATAAAAAAGTCGTGTTATTTGGATCGCTTGTGGGGATGAGTATAAAATTTTCTTCTACTCCTTTGCCATAGGCTGGAAATTGACTAATAGCATTTGGGGTCTTACCCAGGGAGATGGTCAATTGGTCAATACTTTTGATGGTCTATCATCTTTGGGGATTTCTCATTTTAAAGATTTGTTCAAAGCACAGGCGGGATCCTCTATCGTTGAAATAGTGAAAGTTTCCAGTATCTTCCCTCGCTTTGTGGAGGATGATGAGTGGGAGTCTTTGATGCAGGAAGTATCAAAAAAGGAATTGTTGGTTGTCATGAATTCCTTCCAGAAAGGGAAGATTCTAGGTCCTGATGGATGGTTGATTGAATTTTATTTGGGATTTTACAACTTATTCGAGAATGACATTTTGAAAGTAGTGGAGGAGTCTAGGAAAAGTGGATATATTCATGAGGCAATTAATGCCACCTTCATTGCATTAATCCCCCCAAAAGACAACCCAACCACCTTCGATGATTTTCATTCGATTTCTTTATGTAATTGTATTTATAAGATCATCTCAAAAGTCATTAGTCATAGATTAAAATATATACTATCCAGACACATTTCTAATGAATAGTTTGGATTTTTGAAAGGAAGGTAGATTCATGAGGCTATCGGGGTTGCACAGGAAGGTATACATAGTTTAAAAAGTAAGAACTCAAAGGAGTGATTATCAAAATTGACCTCTCAAAGGCCTTCGACAAAGTGAACTAGATTTATATTCAGATGTTGTTGATACACCTCGACTTTGGGGTAGCTTTCAAAGATTGGACTATGGCATGTTTATCATCAGTGTCTTTTTATATCTTGATTAATGGCTCAACCTCCTCTTTCTTCACAGCAAAAAGGGGAGTTCGACAGGGTTGTCCACTATCCCCACTCCTTTTTCTTATGGCTGCTAAGTGTCTTGTCTGTTCTTGAATGAGACAAAGGTTGTTGGAACCTTCAAAGGCATACAAATTTCTACGGGATTGTACATCTCTCATTTACTATTTGTGGATGATATCCTAATATTTTTCAATGGTTCCAGGCTAGATATTGAAAAGTTGTGTGAGGAACTACTTCTTTTCAAACAAGCTATAGGCATGGAAATCAACAATTAGAAGTCTAGTATCACACTATCTTACTTGTCCGAGGAGGATTCTCTACACATTTCTACTAAGCTTCCCTTCCAGGTCTTTGATTTAGATGAAGGGTTGAAGTATATTGGGTTTCATTTGAAACCAAATGACTAACGAAAGACCAATTGGAGGTGGCTTATTCCAAAACTTGAAAAAAGGCTCAAGTGTTGGAGTCATCGATGGCTTTCTAGGGTTGGGATACTTGTTTTGGTTAAGGTAGTACTAGAGGCTATTCCGGTATATTGGATGTCTTTAGCTTGGATTGTAAAAGGAATATTGGAGAAGATGCGGAAGATGTGCTTTTTGTATTTGTGGCAGGGACATAAGGATAAAAAAGTTTTACCCTGGGTTCATTGGGATCGGATTGCAACTCCAAAGGCCTTGGGAGGATGGCATTTAAAAAATATGTTTTCCTTCTCCAAATCTCTCGCTGCAAAGTTCTCATGGAAACTGATTAAGTCTTCAAGTATCTGGACACATGTAGTTCACTAAAAATATATTGCTCCTCTTTCTATTCTTGATTGGATTCAAACTACAAATAAATCATCGTCGGGGGTTTCTATTATTTGGAAGGAATTGATTAAGGCATTTTCTCTTATAAGGAATGGACTGGTGTGGAGAGTGGGTTATGGGTGATTGGTTCATCTTGGTTTGGATCCATGGCTTGAGTGTCAGATGGGCCATATACTACCTGAAGGGATTCGACATAGGTTAGCGCTGGGTGGTTATAATCATCTTGCTCAATTTGGGGATCCTTTAAAATCAAATATGCGGCACCAAGGATGGTTGTCAGGGCCTAGGCTTGGCCTACCAGAGGTGGATTTGATTCACTCAGGCTCTCAGGGTTGCCTCCATTCACGTGGTTGATAGAGATGATGAATTGATCCGGGATGGTGTCGGAGAAGGAAATTATACTCTACATTCTAGATATATAAAGTTATGCATGGACCTACTTCAACAGGATCCCCTTTGGTGGTGGAGGAAGATATGGAAACAGTCTTTTCCAGCGAAGGGGAAATTGTTGTTTTGGTCGATCTTGGAAAACAAACTGCCTACCTGGGACAATTTACAAAGATGTCTTTTCTCCAGGTTGGGCCATTGTGCTCTTTGTAAATCTCATTTAGAAATGGTGGATCACCTATTTTTACAGTGTCCTTTTTTCAAGGAGGCTTGGGATTTTTCCAGGGTACTGTTTCTCTCCCTCTAGATCTAGTAGGGGAATACCTTTGAATTATCCCTTAAGTCCTGGTTGCGAGGGCAAGGTCAAGAGGATTATCGGGCTTTCTCTTTTATTCTAGCATGGGGGATCTGGATCACCCTAAATAGAATAATATTTCACGATGAGAACTTCTCGGAAGAAAGGGTGATAGTAAATTACATTGGGATCTTCAAATCATATTCAAGGTTGGGTGGGGATTCTGTGGCTTAACACAGAGATGTTTTTGAGGTGGCTCTTGATAATTGTATCCCATGGGAATATTTTGAGGGTGCTTCATCATCTGATCAGACAAATTGCGGGGGGGAGGTCGTCTTTATTTTACTAACTCACACTACTTTACCCTCAAAGAAGGGTTCAGGATTGGCACAAACAACTACTATGAACTTATGGCCTTAAAACTCCTTATGCTTTTTTCTCTAGAGCAGGGTTGCAAAAATTTTCAGGTCTTTGGTGATTCTTTCGTGGTCATCAATTGGACCAACGGGATACATAGATGTCAAGTCTCATGTTTTCTTCCATTGTTAGAGGATGTAATTTGTATTAAAATTTTATTTCACTCTATCTCATTTTCTCATATATACAAGGAAAGGAACCAACTAGTATATAGGATTTCCAAAGAATCCATGCAGTTAGACTATGGCCAATGATATGTTGCAGAACATACATCTGAAGGAACTCGAGGATTCTATCACAAACCATTTCATGAAAGACATGATATTTGAGGCTGGATAACTACTCCCTTGGCAAGGAAACTTCTATATTTTGAATGGATCACAGATCATATTGTAATATTAACAGAATGTACACCATAGTGGGGACTTAAATGATAGAGGTTTTTTCAGTTGGATATTATTTTTTGGGAACTATTAGCAATTATGGGATTATGTCTCATTGCTTCCTTTTTTGTTGGTATCTTGGTGTTAGAATATTTTTGGATGGATAATATGTACGTAGCTATATCAAAATAGTTGTTACATATTTATGTATGTAATTTTGTTTTAATATAATGAAATTATGAATTTTTCTGAGAAAAACCTTAGGTATCATGAGTGTTGAATATAGAAGTTACATTTTATATATCAATAGGTCGGCCTAGATGAACACTACTCCCAGACTAACTTTTGATTACTTAGGTTATTCAATATAAAAAAGGAAAGATATATGTATATAAAAGACAGAAAGAAAGTGTGCCAGAAAGAAAGTGTGTTGGGCTAAAGTTGAGCTTA
Source organism: Picea sitchensis (assembly GCA_010110895.2). Lineage (NCBI taxonomy): Eukaryota > Viridiplantae > Streptophyta > Pinopsida > Pinales > Pinaceae > Picea > Picea sitchensis. The sequence goes on along the minus strand of SNQJ01S0058351.1, from coordinate 92,703 downwards.
CTGATCCAGAGTGGCCAGACGAGCGAAGGAGTAAATTTCATGTTCTTTTAGCAAGGTAGGTTATACCTTCCCCCCTCGCCAGTAGAACCTTACAGAATTTGCCTTATATATATGTAGAGAGGGAAGAGGTAAAAATATAATTGTCATTAGGTGTAACCGCCCCAAACCAACCAAGGGACATTACAGTGTGAAATACTCTAAAAAATGAAATTTCTGCTAATTGATTTTATTCATTCACAGTTAACTCATTTCCTAGTTAACTCATTTCATGTATCTTTCAGTTACAAATTAAAAAAGATTTAGCTATTGTCTATAACCATAAAATATAAGCATCTACAACATCATGCTAATAATCAACATGAAATGTAGCTAAACAACTCTTTACAAGAACATATAAATCACTTCCAAATACAAAGAGTTCATGCACAACAATTAAACACACAATTTAACACAACAACAAGATAAAACACTTATCTTTTTATAACAGTCCTGCAACAAGATGCTTGGGACGTATGTTTCACCCAACCATAGACTAACTGTTCATAATATCGACAACAAATCACCCCTAATCTAAGGCTAGCAATCCACAAAAGAGTGTGGTCTCTCATAGTCTACTCACAACTCATAAACCTCTCAACCCAACTGATATTCTCCTACAACTATCCTGATTTTCTACTAGCTCTCTTCCTCTTGACATGTCCAACCCAAGAAATGAACCATTCATTTATCAACGATAACCTAAGGGATGTACCATCTGTTTATCATGATTAACCCAAGGATGGTATTCAATGCTTGCCACTTTGTCTTTGACTGCTTCCTCCATATGGGATGCAAACATCTAACATCCCTTCCTGAAGATTTTATTCAAATGCATAGCTGAAATTGCTCTAACAACTACAACTCTTGGAATTCCTTGAATCTTTCCTCATTTCCCTTCCTCATCAAGGCATGTGATTTTCTTATTGTAATAGTCTAAGATAAAATGATGTTTTTCCAACCAATCCATGCCAATTAGATAGTCATATGAACCCAATGGTATGATGTTTACATCTACCTTCGTGTTGAGTCCATCCATTTCTATTTTACAATCTTTAACCAACTCATTGATCTTTCTCTTAGCCCCCATGGCTAACTGAACTAACGAATATTTCTTATGCTTACTTCTTTGCAAGTGAAATATTTCAACAATGTTAGCATTTATATAACTATGGCTAGCTCCATAATCAATCAAAATTGAGATGGTCTTATTATCAATCTTACCTTCCACTTCAATCATGGGGGATTGATTTTCAGCTTACTTGTTTTCCAAGGATGCATAAATCCTTGGCATGCTTCCTCCCATGTCTTTCATTGTTTCAGCCTCTTGAATGTTGTATAAAATCCTCATTCTTTTTCCTTTGTGAGGGTAGTCCCTATATAAGTGATTTCCCTCACATCCCTAACATTGAACAGGTTGTTGCCTTGGCCTTTTCCCAAATGAATTTGCATTCTTTTGATCATTTTGGGTTGTCTAACCTTGTTCATTTTCTTGGGAGTTATTTCTGAAAAAGAGTGGCTTAAAACCTTTCTTCCTTTGATCATTTTTCCCTTTAATCTTGTGATTCCAATCCTTTTGGAACACTGGCCTTCCTTTGCTTTTCTCATAAAGATACTTTTATCTCCTTATGGTTTCCTCCAAGGTCTTGGGGTTATCATACTAAGTCTTGGGATTATCATACTTAATCTTGTCACTATAGAAGGAGGGTAATCCACTTAGAAACCTTTGGATTTTGACTTTCTCATCCTTGATGAAGTCAACGTACTTCAACAATTCAAAGAACCACTTCTCATATTCCTCCATTGTCATGGTTCCCAACTTGAGTTCAAAGAACTATTTTATCTTTCTCTCATAGTAATGCTCGGAAAAATATTTCTCTTGGAAATATCCTTTGAACTGCCTCCATGAAATCCTTTTCTCATCAAGTTTCTTGGCTTGTTTAAGTTGATCGCACCACATGGATTCCTTCCCTTGCAAGTGGTAGGTGGCAATTCTAGCTTCTACCCGGGATGGGTAATCATGCAGGTGAAAATATTTCTTCATTTCCAACATCTAGGGTTCTTCCTCTTCTCATTTCAGTGTTCACGATTGAAATTAGGTGGATTTATTTTCCTGAGTTCACCTTGCAAGATATATGCCTTAGGCCTTCTTCTTTGCCTCCGAACATGAGACACACTTGGGCTTCTTCCTGGTCTTGAACTTGCATGAGTTCTTCTAGTGGAATGGCTTGGAGAATGATGGTGCTTGCTCATGCTTATTAAATTCCTATCATTCCATGATCATCCCTTTTTCTATGGGATCTAGATGTTGATACTTTTCTAGCACTAGTTGTTGGCTTGGTGCCAGAATCCTTGTTGGATTGCTTGTGCAACATGTTCAATATTTTAAGTATAACTAATTATTAGGTCAACTACATAGGTAATCAATCTATTATTGTGTATAATAAATTGTTGTGCACACCCAACTGTTCACTCTTGAAATGTGGTGAAGAACGTTAAGTTATCTTTGATACCACCCATCAAAAACCTATGGTCCTGCACACAAAAAAAAACATTTTTATTACCCCGGGTCATGTGACACTACTATTTCCCATAACTACACCTTAAGCTACAACTTGTTATATTTTCAACTAAGTTCAATAGAACCAAATTCTCTAACGATATGCACACGTTCAACATTTTCCTCAAATCATCCTAGCTATACTTTTAATGCTTATCCAATATTTATCAATGCAATGTGATGAATAGTAACATCTAACAAGCATAAAGGGAACTCAACACATAATTATGGGTAGCACCAAAGGTAGATGCTTTAACTTTATTAGTTTAAATAATGTTACAAAGACAAAACAAGGGAGTTCAACCTTTTTCCTATGACACTTTTAGATATACAAATATCTAAGGCACAAATTCCTATAGCCACAAGTTCAACCTTTTTCCTATGACAATTTTATAGAGATATACAAATATCTAAGGCGCAATTTCCTATAGCCACAATACTTGTCATACTAACTATCGAAGCATGCATATATTTGCCTCTTACAACTTCATTTCCTCACATGAAGAAGCATTAGTCTATCTCTACCCTAACTTAGACACTTGCCAAGTTGTCTACATTAGAGTAAATTTGGGTCTAAAATGGGCCTCCCAAAAATAATATAATAATAGTAAGAACATATATTCCATGTCACATTAAGTTAGAGGTGTTACGCATCACACTAAGCATATTCCATGCCACATTAAGTTAGAGGTGTTATCTATATTGTCTCGTTAATGATAGTTGACAAGCTAGGTTAATGTAGAGTTAAGAGATGAAAGTAAAAAATAACAATGAAAGTTTTAAATTCTTTTTCACACAATAAATGTAGTGCCAAAATATGAATATTTCTATTATATTTTATTTAGAAGAATGGATGATTTATTAAATATACTATTTCTTTATATAATTAAAGATAAATTTAAAACTCAAAAAAAAAATTATAATTAAATAGTAATAAAAAATTGTTAAAATAATAATAATATATAGTTCTTTTAAAATATTTATATAAAAATTAACTTTCTATATAATATAATGTGTTATATTACATAATAATAATAATCTATTTTTAAGGCCCGCAGGGGTGTAGACCGATTGGCAAGTGTCGTGTAAATGGAAGGAACTATGTAAAATGAGGTCTCAAGGTCGATTCTCACCCCGATTTACTC
>SNQJ01S0058351.1:61583-76809 GCA_010110895.2 Picea sitchensis | reverse complement strand
CCCCCGGGAACTCAATGCAATGGAGACCATTGCTTCCTAAGGATGGAGGATTGATCCAGGTGGATATCGGGGGCCACCCACCTTTTCCAAATGGCTCAAAACAGTTTTCTGACCATTTTGGCAATTTACTATTTTTAGCAGGTTTTCACTTCTGGGGCCATTTTAAGGGCCTAAATGAAGTTTTTTCGAGATCAATGTTCTCAATGATAGCCAAAGGTATGATTGAGCCCCCAAAATGAATCTCCTTGACGATACCTTTCCAACGAGCTATCACACGCCTAAAACAGAGATCGTATGCAAAAGTTACGACCTCGGGAAGTTGATGCACCAACTTACCCAAACGGGGCCCACATGACTTTTGGAGCTTCATCTCCTAGGGTTAGGTTTTTGGATGTCTAGGAATTTTGGCATTCCCGATTATTGTAAAAAGGCCTCCAGAGCCTCATTGTAACCATCTTCTTGCAAATGCGAGTAGCCGTCACATCTCTTCTCAGAGATAAGTTGCCACCATTCTAGCGAGTCTTTCACTCTGTATTTTCACAGTCTCTGTACATTTCTCTGATTTATAGAAATCGTGTATTACTGTATATATATGTTTATGGTTTCATCTCTGATACATTTCTGTTATATTATTGAATATCTGCAATATCTCTGTGCATTTCGTTATTATATCTCCGCTCTCATTTCGTGCCAAAAATAATCTGGATCATGTATTCTCCCGGGTGGAACAGGCATGTGGGGAATGAGAGTCTGGTAGTAGTGGGCGTAAGATGGCATCCTGGGAAGAATCCTTCCAGATTCTAAGTGTTGTTTTCCCTGTAACCTCAGCCTAGCTAGGATTCCTTGCCTTGGGGTGGAGCTTAGTCCCAGCTCAGGGGTGATCCACTGCTGAGCTGATGAGCAGTGTGGTCTAAGGCTGGGAGGTTCGTGGAATGCCTGCACTTGGTTGGTGGAATCTACCATTGATAACGATAAGTATATTTTTATGTTTTACTCATAGATTGCATGAATCTATTGCTTATGTTATCATGATTTCCGCTGTGTATATGATTTAGTATGAAATGCTATGGTTTGTAAATTATAGCAGTGAATAATAATATGTGTACTCTGATCTTGCATGTGTTTATTTGCTTAAATGCATGTGGATTGAATAACACCTGTATAGAGTGGTGTTAAAGTTTCCTTATCAGAGTGATTAAACAAAGTAGTAGAAAAGGTGTGCTACAAAACCCAACATTCCATCATAATGGAATATTATAATTATTCCATTTTTATTGAATGTTGACAGTGTCTCATGTGGTATTCATTGACATACACCACCTTTATCATCCACCATATGCATACCATAAACATCTAGATTACATAGAGCTAAAAAATCAACTCGGTGATCTTTATCCTCTTCCATTTGCATAGGGGTATGTAATAAAGAAGTATCAACAAAGGAAAATGATCACCCAATATTAACTCAACATAACCACTAACCATGTTGGAAATGGCATGGTTCACTCAATATTGATTCAACTAAACCACTAACCATGTTAGAAATGGAATGATACATGATTGACCCTCTTCCATGAACCAAATGGCATGATATGTTATGTATCCTTTTCCTTCTTACAAGGAGGGGAGGAGTGCCCATGGTGTAAAGTATATTATATTTACACCTAAAGAAGGTACATTAGTGTTATACTTACATGAAGATGACATCACTATAGGTGCATACAAACCTCAAATATATGTGAGGAGGGTGAAAATAATATCATTGATAATAGAAAATAAGGTATATTAGTGTTATACTTAAAGAAATACATGAATATGCCATCATTATAGGTCCATACAAACCTCAAAGCTATGTGAGGAGGGTGAAAATGGCATCATTGATAATACGGGGTCAATTTTGAGTGGAATGTGTCGAGAGATGGATCCTTTAAAGAAAGGAGGAAAATGAGCTCCTTTAAATAAAGGAGTCCAAGGAGGGAGGGTGGATTTCAAGTCTGCAATGAGAGAGAATCACCTTAGCTCAACAATGGAGATCTAACAACTACTGACAAAGTGTACAGATCTTGTAATCCTCTTGTTGGTCTTTTAACTGTTTTTGTCAGCCCTGTAAATGAACCTGAATGATCTCTGACAAAAGTTAGGAGACAAATATATTATTACTAACAAAGAGGCGTTACATTAGCTCTGATATAAGTCATGCAACATACCTATTTTCACTGGTTGTTGTCTTTTGTTTGGAACGCGCTTTCCTTTCTATGAATATCTTTTGACTTCGTCAATACTTTGTCTCTAGTTTTTGTATTAATCATTTTGTATTACTCCTTTCGGTAATTGAATCAAGTCTGGGGAGGGCTACTAGAGTCACCCATTTATCTCTTTGGTTTCCCCATCTTGGGACTAGTTTATTGTTTAGACTTATCTGCTTACTGTTGAACATTGACTTTGTTTTCTTCCCCTGACCCTCTGCCAGTATCTGTCTTGGGTTTCATTATTTTTGTCCTTAGGAGCTTCTTATTGGAACTATGGATTCAGAAGGGAAGGTGGACCCTCACCAATATGTCATTTCTCATAGGAATGCCTTAAAACGAATAGAAAGGCATGAGGAAAGACTTTTCATACAAATAGACTCTGTCGAAGGCCTCTCTTCCTTCCATCCTCATCAGAGCAATAAGGTTCCTCTTGTCACTGGACTTCACTATCCTACTCTGCCTTCTGCTCCTGCTTCTTCGTTTCCTTCTTTTCCTCTTCCACATACTACTGGTGAAGGACTCTCGACTGCTTCTACTCACCTACAACCTCCTCTTCTTCATGTTGAGTTCCTCCCTTGTAGAGGTGACAAAGTGGAAGATACAACTAGCAGATCTAGGAGTACTACGACCAACTTAAATGTGTCTGGAGTAAGAAAGAAGGTGTGCAGACCAAACAAGAAAGTTCGGAGGATGGTTTTAGGGGATGATGTGGGCCTTGAAGAAACTTGTAGGCTTGATATATGTGGTTTGGTCGGTCACCTATCATACTCCTATTTGGTGGATAGACCAGTCTCGGACTGGGTTTTACTTAACTGGGTTCCTATTCTTGGATATGCTCCGGAGTTTCTCCATCTTACAAATGGCTGGATGGGCTTCATATTCAAATATCTTGAGGATTCCTCTCTTCTACTGAATAGGTATTGGGTGCTGGGAAAGAGTACATTAATGTTAAAGTGATAGAGAGTGGCATTTGACCCTCAAACATAACATTTTCAATACATACATCTCTAGGTCCTCCTGCTTAGAATTCCCATCCATTTATGGAACGTGGGTTCTCTGAAGGCGATAGGGAATTCCTTGGGGAAGTTCATCTCATTGGACCACTCTTCTCTTCAAAATACATCAAGAAAGTTGGGAAGAATTTTGGTGGAAGTAGATTTACATGAGGTTCTTCCGGAAATAATGGATATTGAGTGGCATGGTCGCCATACCAAACAGACACTGGACTACCAAGGTATACCCTTTAGGTGCATCCATTTTCATTGTATTGGTCATCTCTAGAGGGATTGCAAAGGAAAATTTTATGAGGAAAAGTTAGAGGATACCTTGGTACAAAAAGACCCACCAGATTATATGATGGACATGACCTCCTTGGTTTAGATACCAATCCATTACTCAGCTGTTTTTGAACCTCCCTCGGAGTCATTGGACACCTTATCAGGTAAGCTTTGTTAATTCTATCCTACTCTTTATTCTTTGTTATCCCTGTGTGAAAATGAAATTTTGGATAACTCCAATTGGCTACTTCATGCTACCTCGGTTGACAAAGAGACTGAGGAAGCTAACGAAACTGCAGGGAACTTAGGCCACCTTTGGCTCCAATAGCCGATGTGGTTAGACCTCCTCCTACTGTCTCTAACATCGCCTTTCAACCCTGCATCCTTTCCCCTTCTATCATGACATTTGAAATCAATGTGTCTAGACCAAGGGGTCCTGCTCCTTCATATATCTCCCCCCTATTATTTGACTGGAACCATTCAATGAAATTAGTTGTACAAAACCCAAGGAAGAGGAGATTGGTCTCAACACATTCCTCGGATCTTTAATCCCCTTTCTTAGAGAAAACTAAGAAGCAACAAATCTCCCTCTATTCCTGGGTAAGAGGGCTCTAGATCCGGTGGGAGCTTCAGAGGCTTGTAGTTCCAAGACCAAGTCGACGAAAGATGGGAAATATTTTTCTTGGTCAAGCGGTATAGGTCGGGAACTTTCCCCTCTAAAAACATGAAGCGGTCAGAAGAAACAGTCACAAGATGTTGTAAAGACCATAAAGGATGATTCTTGTTCCTATGATATTGGGCCTCTTAGAGCAATGAAATCCCTAGCGAGGTATAAATGATGTTATTTCTCTCCTTGAATGTTAGAGTGATTGGATGCACCCTCAAAGATGCCTCCTTTCATCATCTGGTGGATCACACTCGACCGAAGATTATTTTCCTTCAAGAAACCTTGGTTTCTTCTCAGAAATCAAGATAATTTTTACTTATTTTTCGACCTTCATGGGCGGTCTTCTCCGTTAATTCTATGGGTACCTCCAGGGGCATGCTAGTTGCCTGGGATCCTAGTTTTTTTAATTTTACTCCCTATATTATGGTAGGTGGCATTCTGGTTACTGGTAAGAGTTTTTTTTATAAGATGGATCTAGCTTTCTTAAATGTTTATGGCCCTTGGTCGGTTAGTAAATCTTTCTGGAACTCAGTGAAGAACAACGAGTTACTTTTTATCAAGAACTTGATCATGGAAGGGGATTTAAACCTCATTCTTTCATCTACTGAGACATGGGGGGGAACTCATACTAAATCTATTGAGTTTTTCTACAGAGATTTGTTCCTTTCCAAAAATTTAGTTGATATTAAACCTTCGTTGCTCGTACCTACCTGGAGAAATGGTCATGGTGGACAGGAAGCTATTGCTAGACACCTTGAAAGGGTTTTGGTCTCCGACAATATACTAAGTGAAATTTGATTCTACAGGTCTTGGGTTGAATACCCATATTTCTCTGATCACGCTCCAATATTTTTGCAGCTAGAATTAACAACGACCTTCAAACTTTATCCCTTTAAGTTCAACGCTCACTGGCTCGATGATTTGGATTTTAGAAATATTGTCTTTGAGGTGTGGCAAGAGTCAATCTTTCTCACTGAGAGGAATGTTCAACGACGACTAATCTCAAAACTACAATTTTAAAAAGACTTACTAAAAGATGGAATTCAGAAAAGGTGAAAATTAACAAAGCAAAGATGATGGAATTAGAAGATGATATTAAGGAGAACATACATCTTTTGGCAGAAGACTCCTCTAATCAAGGAAAAAAATCATCTCTTAGACATCTGGAAAGGGAAATAAATAACATTTTAATAAAAGAAGAGGACTAATGGCGGTTGAGGAGTAGAGCCATGTGGGTGGCTAGTGAAGACAACAACACTACTTTTTTCCATAATCTTTCCAATCACAACAGAGTAAGAAAGCATATTTGGGAGATTAAAGGAGACAATGGTGAACCTGTTACAAATAGTGATGCTATAAAATCTGAAGCTACAAAACATTTTAAATCATTCTATAAAGCATCGACTTGTACAAATATAGAGGAATAGGTTAATTTGATTGAGCGTTATCCAAAAATGATAGATGAGGAAGAGACAAGGTCATTGTACAGACCGGTTACATTAGAGGAGATAAAATTGGTGCTATTCCACTTCAAAAAGGAAAAGAGCCTAGGCTCGGACGAGTGGACGATCAAATTCTTCATTTATTTTTTTTATTTGGTAGGGCAGGACCTTTTAATGATGGTGGACGATTTAATAATCTCGGGATCGATTATGGGAGGCCTAAACTCCACATTTTTTACACTAATCCCTAAGGAAAACAAATTCTTATTTTGATGATTTCCGTCCTATTTCACTGTGCAACTTATGCTACAAGATCATTTCTAAGATTTTAGCTAATCACATTAAACCCTTTCTTTCTAGATCAATTTCCTATGAACAGATGGGATTTCTAAAAGGCAGACGCATCCAGGATGTTATTTTCACAGCACACAAAAGTATTCATAGTATCAAAAAAAATTTGAAAGCACCCATTCTTAAGTTAGATTTAAGGAAAGCCTACGATTGTGTAGACTGGGGGTTTCTTAGAATGATCCTTCTTAAAATAGGTATGGGGATCCACATGACTAAATGGAAAATGTCTTTTATTACTTCCTCCTCCTTTGCGGTACTCATCAATGAGGAGGCTATTGAATTCTTCAGAAGCAGCAGGGGTGTCAGGCAGGGATGCCCATTTTCTCCCCTTCTCTTCATACAAGTAATGGAAGGGCTCAGTAGATTACTAAAGCACAACTTGGAGGAAGGGCTTATTATAGGGATTAAGATCTCCAGGCTGAAAAAAATTATGCATCTCTTGTTTGTGGACGATGTTCTCATTCTGTCCAAGGCTAGTATGTCTGAATGGAAAGTGATAGTCAGTAATATCAACTTATTTTTCCAAGCCTCAGGATTATTGGTGAACAGTAACAAGTCTGCAGTCCATTTTGAAGGACTCATAGTTGATGATTTAAACCTTTATAAAAACCTCATGCCTTAAAAATTTACGATCTTCCTATCATATTCCTCTATCTAGGCTACTTTCTCAAGACCGGTGCCCACTGAGCAGCTGGCTGGGATTGGCTGATTAATAAATTCTCCAACAAAATCGGGTCCTGGTGCAAAAAATATTTATCACTTGGAGGGAGATTTATTCTGGTTAAAATTGTTTTGGAAGTTCAAAGTCTATACTGGATGTCATTGGAGGCCCTACCTTGCTCAATATTAAATAAAATTAGATCATTGATGTTCCAGTTCCTTTGGAACGGATAGTCAGACAAGCACCGATTTCACCTTTGCCGCTAGGAAGTCCTCTCCAGGCCAAAAAAAAATGGGGGGTGGGGCTTCCGCAACCTACCTCACTTCAATTTTTCTCTGAACGTTGTTACTTTGTGGAGGGTATTAACACAGAATAACATTTGGCAGCAAGTCATGAGGGACAAATATTTACATCAAAGCACATTGGTCAACTTGATCAGACGACCTACTCTTATTAAGAATAAAATTTCAAAGATCTGGGCAAGCCTCATTTGCACACTTCCCTCCATTAATCATTGGCTTATTTGCTGCCCTGAAATAGGTCAGCAAATAAAGATTAGTAGAGACAGGGTTCTAGGACTTGGGAGCACCTCATTTCTCTCTGAAGAACTCGTAGCACATCTCCAACATAAATTGATTACTTCACTCGCACAAGCCTCACTTTTGAGGAACCCATTCACCTTTGCTAAGGTTTGGTGGAGTGGCACAGAGATGGAGCTTTCTCGTGATATTTACATTGAATGGGAAACATACGCCAAGGCATTGTGTGAGGTGGGGATCACCCTCCAAGAAGAATCCAGAGACATTTTACTATGGAGAGGTGGTGACGCATCTGGTAGGATGACAGTAAAAAACTTCTACAATGCCATTCGTTCTACACACGATTTACCGATCTGGAGAGGCTGGAAGGTTCAAGTTTGGAAGTGGAGAATACAACTAAAAATCATCCTCTTCTTTTAGCTAGCAACAGAAAACAAAATCCTTTCATGGGACATCCTGCAGAATTTTTTTTGGATGGGAACGGGCATGTGCACACTTTTTAGAGATTCCAGGGAAGACATAAATCATTTATTTATACACTGCATTTTTACAAAAAAAGGTCTGGGCAATCTGCACCTTTTTCCTCCAAGTTACCTGCTCCTGGCATGACATGAATCTCAATGAATGCATGGAATTGTGGTTGTTGTTCAAGGCTTCTTCCAAAAGTCTTCCTATCCTTCTGAGTTGGTACACTTGGATTGAACACAACAAGTCAATATTTGAATGAAATACCTCCTCTGCTTGGACTGTGGTGTATAATACCTTAGGTGCTCTTTCAACTTCACCCATAGTTAACAAACCCCAGATTTTAAGATTGAGTCCAGTTAATCAATTGCTTGGATACTCATTGGGTTATTTTGATGGAGCATCTATAGCAGGGGGTTTTGGTTGTGGGGCAAGGGGAACAATTAAATTGATGGAAGGCACTGTTGTCAGATGGTTTTTCAACTGTGGTGAAGGAACAAATACCAATGATGAATTGGTGGGAGTGTGGGCATCTTTATCCATTACAAAGATCCTAAAAATTCAAAATTTTCATGTTCTAGGTGATTCTAAAATTGTTATTGAGTGGTTGAATCATAAGGGCAGTCTTCAAGCTACCAATATTGAATGGTGGAAGCACAAAATTCATGGGATGGCATCATATTTTCAAGGCATTAGCTTCCAACACATTTTCAGAGAATCCAGTGCAAAAGTAGACTTATTATCTAAGCAGACGCTTACAGCTCCTAGAGGAAGACTATCCTACTACTATTGGGACGGAGCGATGATGACGGGACCCACTCATCATGTACAAATATTTTAATTTTTTTTTGTCACTTATAATTTTCATGTTAAATTTTTCATAATTTTTTTCGAATCAGCTTCTTTCCTACTAGTTCCAACATCTTTCTTCTTTGTTATCGAACTTATTTTCCTTGTCCATTGGGTAGTAATGCGGAGTCACTATCAGTTGTTTGAGATGGATTTTGTTATTCTCTTTAGAACCGATAACTATTTTGACCTGTGGTCCTGGTGATGTAAAATTATATTTCTAATATAATGGGGTAATTTTCTTCTGGAGAAAAAAACAAAGGAGTCCAAGAGAGAGGGGAGAACAAACTCAAAATACATCATAATTGAAAATTGTTTTCATATGGTAGTGACTATTATATCTTTTTCCTATGCTCCCAACATTATTTGAATTAATATGGCTTGAAGTTCCATCATTTGAATCGAAAATGTCATGTGAACAATGTGATGATGTTGTAGCCATAAAAATTGGGCCAACACTAAGATAAATGTCGAAGAACACTAAGATAAATGTGGAAGAACTTGTTGGACCTCCAACATAATTTTCCTAAGGGTAACTCAAAAATTGAGATGGGTGGACAACCTCAACTACAACATGGTAGTTGAACTTAAACACAATACTAGCCAAGATAGAGGTGGAATCATTAACAATATCATAATCTCTAAGAATTTACTTGGACAATGTGATTGGTTGTGATTATTAGACTTCACAACCCATTCATATAGCCCTCCCCTTTGTCATTGGATCTCACTTGTAACCTTGAAAATCATGGTAATATATCCTATTATTATCCATTTAATACCAACTCGTGTTAATTCCCTTGGATACCTAAGGGAAACCAAATCCTAACATCAAACACTTTCCCAACTAATAAAACTATTTTGGATAAATCATTGAAAAAACATAATATGCTCATAAATGTTTGACAAACATTTACCACCACAAAGTCTCACGATTTTTTGGCAAACATTAAACACCATGCAATCTCTAGCGATGCATTTGGAAAATGTTGTTGTTAGAATTTGTTTAACAAAATCACCATGAGAGACTAGATGAAGATTAATATTTTCATAAAACAAAGACACCACAAGAGAGACTGCATGGTTGTTAATGTTTGCTCAAATTCCCCATAAACTATCCTAGACATTGGTAAAAGGAAATTTCATGGAAGATATTGCATTGTTAAAGTATTTGTACTCTAAATTCCATAGCGAGAGTTATCTGAAAGAACTAAAGTGAAATAATAACAACACATAAAGTGTTTCTTGAGCTATAATCCTATGGTGAATCCTAGACATTGTTAAATGACAATTTCATGGCACATATTACATTTTTTTATGTATCTTTAATTATTTTATGAACTTTATGCAATGAATTGTCAAGTTAGAGGCTCGGGCCGCATAACTCGATTATAGTGAGAGCTATGTGGAAGCGCTAAAGTAGACTAATAATAAAAATCTCTTGCAATCTATAAGCTATGATGAATCCTAGTCATTGGTAAATGGCAATTTGATGGCATTGTGTAAGTATATTTAATAATTTTATGAACTTTGAATGATGCACTGTTAAGGTAGAAGGACAGGTCATAGAATTCGATTGTGGGGAAAGCAATGTGAAAGAGCTATATGGAGTAATAAGAAGACATGAAATATATTATATGAATAATAATATATATAAAAAATATATTTAGCAAGCAGTAATGGAACAATAAGATTATAGCTAAATGTTGAAAACTGTATCAATTGCCTTTATAACAAGTTCTATCACCATTTCCATTCCATCCTTGAAGAATACCCTGTGAGGCCACTCGACCTATTGATTGGGAGAGTATTAGGTGGCAACCAAAAAATAGTAAAACATTGTAGGGGCTCGAAGAGAAGGATTGATTTCGATCGAAGGAAATGGGTTTCAAGGGAATTCTACTCTGAATGGGCACGTCGAGGTGTATCACATTATTTTCTCTCTTTATTTTTTGTAAAAAGAACATGCACCACTTGTGAAATGGTATTTGTTGATTCAACAAAGACTCATTTCTATACAGTAACAAGATTATAGCTAGAACAATACCAGAATATCACCATAAAGATCACCTTTATTAAAGATAGCAATGTTCACTTACCTCTTCGAGGGGAAAACCTATAGCAGAGTATATCTCTATCACAATAATATCCAATGCAAAACTTCTCATACTCTTGACTCCTATTTATACTAAATCTATCTACCAAAAGAACAATCTAGAGGAAGATCTTCTTACATTTGACTTATTCTTCCTTGTTATTAGGCCTTATTAATATTGGCCTTTATTACATGGAAAATTGATTATTCTACCTATGTGAGGGGTTAGGGAGCTTTGGTCCCTCACATTCCTCCCCCCCCCCTCCCCCCCTTAAAAAACAACCTTGTCCTCAAGGCTTGAGATAAGGAAATTGTTGTAGAATGGTAGCAAGCTCCCACGTGGCATCTATTGGAGTTGTATCTTTCCACTGTACTAACACTTCCTAGATGGTGTGGTGACAAAGGTGACACTGGTCCAAGACTAATTGTGGCTATAACTAGATGGAGCCTTATTCATACAACTCGAGGAGGTTGGTTTGAGTTTGGCACTTAGTTCCAATCACCTTCTTTAAGCAAGAGACATGAAAAATAGGATGGATCTTAGAATGAGTAGGAAAATCCAACTGATAGGCCACTTGTACCATGTGCTTGAGAACTGTATAAGGACCATAAAATTTGGGCGTTAGTTTATGACAATGTTCGACGTTGAGTGAAGTCTTCTTATAATATTGCAATCGAAGAAACACCTGGTCTACTTCAACAAATTGACATTTAGATCAACCTTGATATGCATGTTGCTTCATTCAATTTTGAACCATGACCAAATTGTCTTTGAGGGTACGGAGAATAGCCTTACAAACTGTAAGATTTTGGTCAACCACGTGGACCTTCGAGACACGAAGCATGTATGAGAGAACCAAAGGTGGGTTATTTCCATATATTGCTTCAAAAGGAGTCTTGTGAGTAGTTGTATGGTAAGAAGTGTTGTACCACCATTCAACTAGTGGTAACCATTGAGCCCACTGATTTTTTCTTTCAGATGCAAAACAACTCAAATAGGTTTCCAAACACTTGTTGAAAACTTCAGTTTTACCATCAGTCTTGGGATGATAAGCGGTGTTGAGATGCAATTGGGTGCCCTATAGCCTAAATCGTTCTTGCCAAAAATTGTTGGTGAAAGTGGGATCTCGATCAGAAAAAATAGAATGAGGCATGCCCTGAAGCTTGAAGACATGATCCATGAAAAGTTCAGCCATAGTGGAAGTGGTAAATGAGTGTTGAAGGGAACATAAATGAGCATACTTGGAAAGATGATCAACTACCACCATGATGGCTGACCTATTTCTCAATTTAGGTAATCCAACAATGAAGTCCATAGAGATATCCCTCCAAATCGCAAGTGCAATTGATAGTAGTTGTACTGTGCCAGGAACTTTGATAGTTTCTCCCTTGTTTCATTGACAAACATCACATTCTACCAAAACAGTGCGAACATCCTATTTCATACCATCCCCAAAAAAAGAATGTTTGACCTGTTCATAGCTTTTAGTAAACCATGAGTGCCCAGTTGTGGGTGCAGCATAAAACTCAGAAATCACCTTCTATTTAAGTTGTGAATGTTTACTTAAATACATACGACACTTGTAGCTAAGCTCATAATTATGCCAAGAGTACCTTGGGGAAACTGGAGAATTGGCTTGCAATTGTTGGATCAGATGCAAAATTTCGGGATCATGTAGCCATTCCTGGTGAACAACTTGGATCCAATCTGGGACAATGAAGGAGAGTGAAAAAAGGGACCCTTCATCTTCATATTTTCTTGAAAGAGCATCAAAAACCACATTGTCTTTTCCTTTACGGTAAATGATCTCATAATCATATCCAAATAGCTTAGTCACCCATTTTTGTTGCTCCGGGGATGAAAAACATTACTACAAAAAATACTTGAGGCTTTGATGATATGTCTTAATTTGGAAGCATTTCCCTAATAGATAAGGGTGCCAGAGGTCCACTGCATGCATAATAGCCAACATTTCCTTTTCATAGATTGATATGCCAAAATGTCGCTTTGACATTTTTTTTTGTTAAAGGCCAAAGGCCTGCCATCTTGCATAAGGACTTTTCCAGTTCTTCTTCCAGAAGCATCACATTCCAGGACAAAAGTCTTCGTGAAGTCAGGAAGGGCCAGGACATGAGTGGTGCACATAGTTGATTTCAAGTCTTGAAAGGCCTAATAAGTTGCAAGAGTCCAAGTGAAAAAATTATTTTTAAGGAGAGTAGTAAGAGGCACCGCAATATTTCCATAATTCTTAACAAACTTGTGATAATATCCTGTTAAGCCTAGAAAAGCATGCAATATTTTGAGAGTCTTGGGTCAAGGCCAATCCTTCATAGGTTCAATCTTCTTAGGATCCACCCTGACATCTGCCTTGCCAACAATCTAACCCAAGTACTCGACTTTCGAGGATCCAAAAGAACATTTAGATTGTTTGAGGAAAATTTGGTGCTGAGAGAGTAAATGAAGAACTCGATCCACATGAGAAAGATGGGATGTCTATGCTTTACTATAGATAAGAATATCATCAAAGAAAACTAAGACAAAATGACAGAGAAAAGGATAGAAGACATGATTCATGAGGCTTTGGAAAGTGGAGAGAGCATTACACAAGACAAAGGGCATGACAAGGAACTCATAGTGGCCCTCATGAGTGTGAAATGTATTCTTATGGATGTCAACCTATTTCATACATATCTAGTGGTAGCCAGAACGAAGATCAATTTTAGTAAAGAACTGGGCACCACTTAATTCATCCAAGAGATCATCAATGATAGGAATGGGAAATTTTTCTTTTATGGTGAGTTTGTTGAGGGCGCGAAATTCATGACACATGCGCAAAGATCCTTCTTTCTTGAGTACCATGACCACAGGAGAAGAATAGGGGCTAGTACTAGCACAGATAACTCTTGTGAGAAACAATTCTTTCACAATTTTCTCAATTTATTTTTTTTGGGAAAAGGGACGATGATAGGTACGAACACTGGGAGGAGGGATTTTGGCACCATTATTTGAGCCATATCCCATTGGATTCCTCTCTTTTCCTTTATCGCAGTCATACCTATCATTTTTTACCAATTTTTCCCATGGACCCAAACCCCTTTCGACCCCCTTATTTGGACCTTACCTCATTGGATTCTCCTCATCACCCTAATCATCATGATACCCTTGACCCATAACCCATTTTAGGTGTGGTCCCACCCATCCATTTTCGTTTTCCCCTTCATCATGGATTTGATCTCACTTGTGTGCCATCATGAATAAATTTTCTTAAACCAAGCCTATCCGTCCATCATCCAAGGTTTTAAGGATGTGACAGCTCATGTGGAAATTCACTAGATGAATCACTACTTTTGTATCACACATGCCAAAGTCCTACAAATAAGGGCACGTCTTGGGTGAAATCCTAGGAAATCCCTCAAAGAACCATGTTAAGACCATCCAAAACAAAGAAGAAGATAAGACAAGGTAAGCCAATGTTCATAAGATATATCAATCCTTGAATCATGAAAAGTAAGTTGTTACTTAAGATATAATCCATGTAAACAATTCACCTCAACATCCCCTTCAAGCATCACACTGACCCAAGACCTCATGTGAGTTGGGAAGTTTGAATATGGGAGGACCTTCATCCAACCCTATTAGGTGTGCCAACCAAGAAATGAAATAAAGCACCTAGGTAGAGGGATAGGTCTCGAGGGAAATTGTGAAAGAAAGAAACCCTTCAAGAGTAAGTGTGATAGTGGTATGAATTTGGGCTTATTTCATGTCTTGTGGTCTCATTAAATCCATATCTATGAGCACCTTTGTAGAGGAATCTCTTCCTTCTTGAAATACCCTTTCATCAGTACTTTTTTCTTTTCGAAACCCTTAATTTCCTTTTGATACCCATTCTTTATTTTGCAAGTCCCCTTTATAGGTTTCAATCTTTATTCTTTCATTTTCATACTGGGATATTGTCTTGCTATGGTTGCGCATTCAGTGCATCGAGACAAGGGTGATTACCATCAGAGGGGGTAGAGCACAAGCTGGCCTATGGATTTTATAGGTGGTATTTACCATTTTTTACATAGCATATACATATATAGTAGTTGCACCAACCTCTAGCCTTCATCCCCTTCTTCTCATGAGAGAATAGACCATGAAACATTACTAAAGTTCGGTACACTGTGAGAGGATCCAAGATGGAAACTGTTAAATATGGTGGGGAATGAACATTACCATTGTGAGGGCCCCCCAGTAGTACCCCTTTTCCCTAGGTGGTGACAACAAGGGACTAGGGAATATAAGCTCACCACCAAGGTGAAAGAAGACAACAAACACAACATCCCAAGCAAGTGATTCACTATCCAACTTCAAGCAATGATCCTCATACACATGCCCAATAAATTAAGCACAACACTTCGCATGAAATAAGGACTAACATAACTCATGGTGACACTGGTTTACCATCTCGCATACACTGATTTGTCTAGATGTGATGAGCCTTCGATGATCTATAGTTGTAGAGAAAATCTGAGGGGGGATGATGGAATTCCATCTGTGGACATGTTGATCATCATCATGGTCAGGATCATTGTCTCCATTGTGGTCCATGATACATGATCTCCTCTAGTTACCCCTAGGCATTGGGGGG
>SNQJ01S0058351.1:45304-61046 GCA_010110895.2 Picea sitchensis | reverse complement strand
CTTACTTACGTGTAGATTTTTTCAGATGGATTAATCTTAGAGTGTGAGGGACAAAATTCGGATTAAGGGAAATTTTAAAATGTTGATAAACCATGTAGGTGAAAAGGATTCCTAGAGAACCAGCAAGTGCAATAGATGGAACCCATGTATCTTGGAAGATGGATTTCATTTTATATGGACATCAATAATGATCAGTTGTTTGTAGGTACATAAATGAAGATTAAGACATGTATTCATTAAGGGGGAGTATTAGAATTAAATCATGCATGTTCATGATGTAACTAATGACATTACCTTTGACGAGGTAATCCAATAAAATGACCTATTAAACTAATTTAGAGATAATAGATGCACTCCAAGTCAAAGGAGCAGTTCAACACATGGCTCAAGGAGATAAGGATAGTGGATAAGATGAATGAGAGCCCTTTATCTTTAAGCAAGATCAATGGTTGATGTTTTTTTAACATTCTATACATACATTTTTTATGTAATGTAATTATAGAAAAGTAAGGAAATAAGTATTTGGTTTTCACTCTATCTCTCCTTTGTCTCTCATATTTTATATTTGTATCAGAGAAGGTATGGGCCTGAATCCCTCACGGGAGGGCTCATGTGCCCAAGGATCATTGCAAAAAGTTTCTGAAGAGCGGTGTTCCATAATCTTGTGTGTGTGCATTTCTGAGTGAACATACAACTATAGTTTTTTAGTTCTTTGTTCTCTTTCTTTCATTTTGGTGCTTTGATACCAATATAAAAGATTGGGAACATAGAACTAAACAACTAGATTTATGTTCCCTCATAAATTCAAACACAAGACATTATGGAACATTAGATGTACTACTCTTCATAAACTTTCTGCAATGATCCTGGGAACCTGGGCCCTCCTATGAGGGAGTTAGGCCAAGACTCGTTTTGATACCAATATAAAATATGAGAGAGACATAGGAGAGATAGAGTGTACACCAAATACTTTTTTCCTTACTTGTCTATTACATTATAGGGCACATGCATTTATACAATGTTGAGGAAATATCAACCATTGGTCTTGCTCATATATCAAGGTTCTTGTTCATCTTATCCACTATCCTTATCTCCTTAATACATGTGCTCAATTACTCCTTTTACTTGGAGTGCATCTCTTATCTCTAAGTTAGTCTAATAGGTCATCTTATTGGATTACCTGCTCAACAGGTAATGTCATGGGTTACATGAACATGCATGAGTTAATTCTAATAGATTGAATGCCTCTCATGCACTAAACTATGGAAAGTTTGTGAGACAAACTATTGTTGTATATGGGAAGCTTTCAAACCACAATAAAAAAAATCCATACTCTTTCTTACAGGGACTATCCATACTCTAATATTTTGTAAAAGTATATTATTTGAGTTTAATGGAAATTTACATTTTTTGAAAATGTTAGTCTAGTCTTGTTGATCCAGTAACTCTGGTTCTTGTTTCTATATGCTTAGCACTGCTCCATTGATCTCTTTTGAGCACCTTTCTTGATTCAATGGGGTCAAATTCGGGGCTCTAACGGTTCTAAGGTAAAAGAAAAAACATCATAGTGTGATAGCAATGATCAACAAGCTAAGCGATGGAAGCATTCATATATTTTTAATTTACTTTATAATAACCAATTTGTTGAGCCTAATAAATGGAGGTTTGTATTCCTTGTTTCTTCATAAACAATCACCTTTTCCATTTATTTCGTTTTTCAACTAAACCTCGTGTGTTTTTATAGGGGATCTTATTCCTGATGAACACATTGAACCTTGAGCTGGCAACACCCAAGATTTTTTTAGATGCTACTCTCATGTGCACTTCCATGGAGAGGAATGGAGGACGATAATTCGAAGCACACCTGAACTTTTTCTACTAATCTTGTGCACACTTTTATGGGCAAGCATGGGGGAGGCTGTTTGAAGGAAATCATGGCATCTTTGTAAATTGGTACTAATTAAGGGAAAAAAGTAGAGAGCCATGGAGGACGATAATCCTAAGCACTCCCAAATTTTTTCTTCTACTCTCGTGCACACTTATATGGACAAGCATGGGGGAGGATGCTTCAAGGAAATCGTGGCATATTTTTAAACTAGTACTAATTGAGGAAAAAAAGTAGACTCAAGTGCATATATTTTTCTGCTCCATTGCATTCCAAAAAAACTAGGGATTAAGCTTCTGTGTAACTCATTCTCATGTTAAAGGATTTTCTCACGTGACTCAAAACAAGGAAATCATGTTCGAGGGACAAAAAGTTGTATCCATGGTGAAATTCCAAGTGACCACAACTATCGCTACCATCAACTTGGTTAGATGTGTTGTCATTCCATCAATATTGGTCACCCATTG
This sequence comes from Picea sitchensis, assembly GCA_010110895.2. Lineage (NCBI taxonomy): Eukaryota > Viridiplantae > Streptophyta > Pinopsida > Pinales > Pinaceae > Picea > Picea sitchensis. The sequence continues at coordinate 58,694 of SNQJ01S0058351.1, read as the reverse complement.
CTTCAATGGGACTCATTGCCTCAATGATTGAAGGAGGAAGTGGAGAATCAATTATAACTTTGAGTGTATGAAATCAACCAAAAAAACACAAGATGGAACACAAAAATTGTGTCCCTAAAACTTGATGCTTCATTCTAAATTATTGATGCTTTATTGTTTATGGAGCAAGATATAAATACACAAAGTTCACTAATAATAAAACTCAACTCTTCTAGATATTTTTTTAACTAAATGAAACTCTTCTACAAGTCTCTAAACTTAGAACTCTACAAAAATAACTAATGGTTGTAATCACCATATTTCAACACTCCCCCTTAACATGTTAGCCTGACAATCGACACTGCCTCTATAGGCTTACAAAATTCATAACCTGATGTCATGTTGGTCTAAGTCTTAGCTAGGCTTACAACACTTGAGATCAAACAAAAAAATATATATATATTACCTTCTTTACTTCATGCTAGTGTAGCTATTACTCTCTATGATCTACACGATTTTTCTTCTTGTTTCTCCAAACATTATATTTTGCATAACTATTCCTCTTATTTAGCTAGTGTTACTTTGGTTGTCTTATTCAATATTTCATCATCATCTGGTTCTTCTTCTGCTGCAGTTATGGAAATTTTTCCATAACCAATTTCATCTCCATTATACTTGAATTTTGCAAGCCACTCCTCAAAAAATGTTAATTCAACATAAAATGCATCATTCATTGTAGCCTCATTTATGTCTTCAACAACTTCCATTCCTAGATTCTCGTCACATTTTTCTACTGCTGCAAAGGTAGTTTCATTTTGATTTTCAAATTCAATTTCATCATCCACATGTCTATCTACACAGTGGGCTACACTTTCTTTATCATGCTCACACTCTGCATCTCGTACAAGTCACCTTTTTCTTTTGCAATTTCCTCAACAAGTTTCTCTACAATGTTGAAGACAATTGCACTCTTCATATCTTGTTTATCTTTTTCTTCTTCAACAATCTATTTATAAAACAAATACAACACTTTGTGGATAAGCTTGATGTTGATCAGTGTTTCTCCCCCTTTCATTGTATGCAATCTCTAGAATATCCCAAGCTTATTTGGACTTGGTTGTCGCTACAATTTTGGGAAGAATGCTTTCATCCAAGCCTCGTTGAACGAGAGATAATGTTGTTGCATCATCCTTCTTGTTTTCTACGATTCGATCATTTTTTTTTTTAATCATGGTCTCATAAGCTTTGTGATTTGAGGGTTCTTCAAACCCTTTCAATACAATATCCCATAAATCTTTTGTACATAGTCTGGATCTCATCTTAATAGCCCAAAAATCATAATTTTTATGAGAGAAACTAGGAAGCGGTGGCAGATAAGAATTGCTGAAAAAGTCTATTCTCTTCCTCAAATAAACTATATAGATCCTGTAAGTGTGATTCGAACCTCACATCGATGGATGGAACTCTTAGTGTTTGGATAACGACGAAGACTACCTCCGAATTGGTGACACTCCTCTTCAACCAAGCACTGGTTGTATCTTAAGCATGGAACTCTTGGTTCACAATGAATCGGAGGTGGCTCTCTTGGATCTCTTGAAATCCTCATGATTTGTGCTATCTGCGGCTTCCTCTTGATCTTTCTGCATAATGCGGCCTCTTCTTTGGCTTCTCTAGCTCTGATACAAAATTGGAGGAGGAAGGGTTGAACCAATTACAACTATGACTATATGAACTCAACCAATAACACACAAGATGGAACACAAAAATTGTGGCTCTAAAACTTGGTGCTTCATTCTAAATTATTGATGCTTTATTTCTTATGGAGGAAGGTATAAATGCACAAAGTTTACTAATAATAGAACTCAACTCTTCTAGAGATTTTTTCAACTAACTGAAACTCTTCTACGACTCTCTAAACTTAGAACTCTCCAAAAATAGCTAATGGGAGTAATTACCATATTTCAACAATGATGAGTAGCTATAATTGTGAAAGCATCATCCTTAATATGAAGGCCCCAAAATATGCCTCCCATTATAAATAATCAAAGGGTGGTTGATTCTCTTTAGTAGATGAGACATGCGACATCCACTTACATGCCTCTAAATTTAAGCTAATTATATGCAGACATCAAACATGTGTTGTGCTTCTAAAAATGTTGGTATGCAGTGCAAAAGAAAATGGAGTGACTGACAGAGGCTGGTACAAGGTGGAAATTAATCTAAAAGAAAAAATCATAGAATATTTAAATCCTTCTCATCCCTGGATGGAGACTTCGTTAACAATGATTAGATACTTGTTTAGCAGTGATATATGCTAACTATGATGGCTTTCCATGGTGTAGTTAGCAGTGATATACGCTAACTATGATGGCTTGCCATGGTGTTTGCCCCTACTACATATTCAATGGTACATATCTATCCATATATGCCATTGATTATAGGGTGAGGGTGGGGAAGGTGTGCATTTATTGACTAAATCCAATGGAATGATAACTTCACTCCCATTACAATGGGAAATGAAGAAGAATGGTTAGGAGAAGTGGCTCTAATGGGAAATGAAGAAGAATGGTTAGGAGAAGTGGTTCTTTTCATTCAACTAAGTAAATAGACACATTCTCCCAGCCCCACCTTCATATGCACTATCACTATTACCTTCATAGTTCCCTCATCAATGACATACCTTCATATGCACTATCACCAAGAATGGTTAGGAGAAGTGGCTCTAATGGGAAATAAAGAAGAATGGTTAGGAGACGTGGTTCTTTTCATTCAACTCAGTAAATACACACATTCTCCCTAGCCCCACCTTCATATACATTGTCACTATTACCTTGATAGTTCCCTCATCAATGACATACCTTCATATGCACTATCAATGTCTCCTTGATAGTGCCCTCATCAATGATATCACTATCTGCTTAATAGTGCCCTCATCCATGACATGTACAACTGGATATATAGCCCCACCTTCATATGCACTATCTGAAGGAGAGGAAGATAGTACTGTAATAAATTACTTATACAAATATATCATTAACATATACTTTCACTATCTCCTCGATCATATACTTTCTCCTAGCCCCAATATCATTGCATATAATTTCTCCCAGCCCCACATATCAAGGAGATAGTGCCCTAATCAATGTCGCCCTAATCAATGGCAGGCATATACAACGAGAGATATACATATACAACAAGATATATAGATATATATCATGGATATACGACAAGAGATATAGATATATATCATGGGTATGCATCACATGCACATCAATGTATATGTCATTGTATATACCCATTTAATGTGAGGCTATATAAATCGTTGTATATACTCATTTAATGCTACACTACCGGGTACATTTAATGCCAATTGTTGCTATACTTATGGTGGCTACCCTCCTTCCCGAAGTCCACCTCCAAATCCACCTCTGTTGTCGAATCCATCTCCTGCACCTCCTCCGATTAGACCTTGAGCACGCCCGCACGCCCACCAGCTCAACGAAGGCAAGGTATACAGGAAGATCAAACACACAAAGAAGGTCAAATACAGAACGAAGAAACGAGGATGAAATTAGCCAGCTGGTTGATAATTCATAAATGACTGGAAGAGGAACCAAATTGCTCAGGGGATGAATATGGCATGGATTTAAGCCCATACATGCTTGCCCTGGTGTGACTCCATGCATATGTTCTAGCTGCTTGCCCTGGTGTGACTCCATGCATATGTTCTAGCTCTTCTACTAGAAGATATATATCTTATGCATATATATTATATGATATATGATATATACTATATATTATATTATATATAATATATATGATTTGGCATATATAGATATGATATACATATATATTAACATATGTTCTAGCTCTTCTACTAGAAGATATATATCATATGCATATATATTATATGATATATAATATATACTATATATTATATGATATATAATATATACTATATATTATATGATATATAATATATACTATATATTATATGATATATAATATATATGATTTGGCATATATAGATATGATATACATATATATTAAATATATATCATTGAATATGATATATATTAGATATGCATCTTGTGCACATCTAATGGTATACATGTAGTTGTATACGCCCATTGACATGTGCACATCTAATGGTATATATGTAGCTGTATATGCCCATTGAATGCTACACTGTGGGGTAGATATTGCCATTGCCAGCCTCCTTCAACTGGTCCACCACTGAAACCACCTCCAAATCCATCTCCTAGACCTCCTCTAAATTGAATTCATCTCCTACACCTCCTCCAAATTGACCTTGAGGAGGCCCACCAGCTGAACGCAAGTTATACAGGAAGATCAAACGCACACCAGCTGAACGCAAGGTATACAGGAAGATCAAACACACCAGGAAGATCAAATACACAAGGAAGAAACGACGATGAAATTAGCCCTGTGGTTGATGATGCATAAATGATTCGAAGAGGGACCAGATTGCTCAGGGTATGAATATGGCATGGATATAATCCCATACATGCTTGCCCTGGTCTGACTCCACGCATATTTTCTGGCTCCTCTGCCAAAGCATGCTCTTTGTAATTATTGAAATTCACAGCCCATTCGTATGGCCCATCCTCTCTGCGCTAAGAGCTCATACCTAACATTGACAATCCTAATAAAACTATTTTTGTTAAACCATTAAAACATCCTAATATGCCCACAATCTGCCATTAAGTGGCCTGGCAATTTCGTGGCACATATTGGGTTGTTTAAATATCTTTAATAATTTTATGAAGTTTACAGTCAAGGCAGAGGCCCAGGCTGCAGGGAAGTCCATTGCAGAGAGAGCCCTAGTAAAGCGCTGAAGTGGAATAACAACACCACAGAGAGCTGCAGCGAGCTAGGAGCCATGATGAATGTCCAGTATGGAGTTGACGAGTGGACAAAATGCCAGGCCTAACGGATACGACCAAAAGTGCATTGATACAGTTTGGCTTTTCTGTGACAAGTTAATTGTGCATGAGAAATTTATAAGCAAGCAAGGTTTTATCACTATTCTCATTTAGTAGATTTAAATTTTTTACTCTTCCTGTCTATAGAAATTGTTGCAACTATGCATAGTTAAGAACATGTGTTTCTTCCTAATAGGTCACAAGTTCAAATTTAAAGGGGGTAGGAGGGGTCCCTTGTCCCTAGAAATTGTTGCAACTATGCATAGTTTAAGAAAGAACATGTGTTTCCTCCTAAGAGATCACAAGTTCAAATCCTAAAGGGTAAGGTATCTATACCTCCATAGATTTTACCAGTCAAATCGCTGAGCCAAAGAAGTCCGTTGTCCCACAAACAAAGGGTCTCATAAATGTGGCATAAATGTGACATAGCAGTGAACTTAAAAATAGATTATTATTATTATAATGTGTGCTCTCTTTGTTTTTATTTGTACTCACCTCCTCAATTTGGGCCGCAGGGCATCTCGCTTTTCTAGTGGTGAATATTATTATCTAATTCTACTGTTCATCCTGAGCTAGTTCTTTAGGGATATGGAAGGAATATGGAAAACCCAGGTCGATACCGGAGGTTTGTCCAGTGGCCATTCATTTTCCAGGCTGCTGATGGAAAGTTGATGAGTAGCATTTATTTTAGACATATATATAACAATAACTAACCATTACATTTCATGCATCTCTGTGATGTGACTGGTACAAGCATACTGCATAGGTTGAAAACTTAAAAATTGAATCGTATTTAACACAGAGAAATAATTCCCATCCCATGCTACTGCAAATGTGAAAAACTGAAAATTATATATATGGAGTTGAAGATTGTGAAAAAACGAAGATTATATATAGAGCTGAAGATTGTGGGCAGTCCTTACTTTCCATGCGATGATTTGGCCAGCAGCGAGGCTTGAAGAAATCCTTGCGATGATTTGGCCCGCAGCTAGGCTTGAAGAAATCCAACGAGAGTGAAATTCCTCTCCAAATGGTCTCATCCGATACTGGTGTTGTATTGTGTTGGCCATGGCGATTCTGTGAAGACAATGGTTTTTTCCATTACAATCTGCTTCCATCGACTTAAACGTGACACGTAGTTAAACAATGCATGCTTTCCCTACGCGTCAGCTCTATGTAAAAATATATTCTTTGGTACTTTCATAGTAAATCGTAACAAGTGCAACTACGTGGATCATGCTCACGCAAATCTCCCTGCTTAAACCACGTTTTGGCTTTTAATCATTTTTAAAATTAAAATTGGGATGGTTTTATATAAAATTTACATAAATATTAAAAAAATAACAGCCAATATTTTTAATTAAATTTGTATGGTTTAATATAAAGTCACTTAAATTTATATATATATATATATATATATTAAGTAGAAAAAAAAACCTTATATTAGTAAAATATAATATATCTCTTAAAAAAGAAAAGACTGTCTTCATAATGCTTTCTGAATTTTTACAATACTTTTTAAAAAAGTGATATCAAAATTGATAAAAAACTGATAAAAAAACTCCTTCAGATTACAATATTGACTCCAAACTTTACAACTAATCATATAGCTGTAACTCTAATATTTTCAGCTATTTAAATATATGTTCTCTCTCCAAATGTAATTACATACATTCCAGCTAGTCTAGGCATTCCCCATGCACTAATAAAATTAACTGAGATGAAGTCTTTCAAAAACAACTATGTCTCCAATAGTCTTCCCTGCTACATAACTACCATCTTCTTCCAGTACCAGAGTTGTTTCCAATAGTCTTCTCTGCTACATAACTACCATTTTCTTCCAGTACCAGAGCTCTCTCCAATAGTCTTCCCTGCTACATAACTACCATTTTCTTTCAATACCAGAGCCTTTTTAGATAGTTGATCTACTTTTTTGTTGAACTCCCTGTAAATATGTTGAAATTTTACCTTTTGAAATCTCCCACTCAACATTTGAATTCTCTGCATCCAAGGATGAAGAGAGGTCACATGTAGATAGTTAACAATGTTAAACCAGTCAATTACAACTTTTGAGTCACCTACCAATTGAAGCCTTGTAATCTTTTTATAGAGAGCAAAAAGTAGTATGCACCATAAAGCTAGCAGTTCCCCTTTCGTGTTTGTTCATTTTCCACAATTCATCTTAAGTCTATAAGTACCCATGATTGGGCATTTTAAAATAGCTCTTGCACCACATGTTGACCCCCTGTCTTGAGAGGCCCCATAAAAAAATTACACTGCCAAATTATTATCAAGTAAGAGAGGTCTAACAACCCTACAACTCTTAGTAGCTAAAGGCCTCCTTAAAACACCTAGAGCCTGAAGAATCCTACTGCAGACTCTGACCAAACTTGTAGGATGATCTTCAAAGATCACCAAGTTCCTTTGTTTCCAAACCTCCCAACAGATGTAACAAGGGATTTCTTTCCAAATAACCTCATTTTTGTTCCAATTTTTTAGACATTCAACAATCTGTCCTCCAACCCAGTAATTTTTTAACTTTAAGTCCTTTAGAACTAAAGTCCAAATATCTTTTGTAAAGTTACACTCCACAAACAGAGGTAATACAATTTCCTCATCTTTTCCACAAAGTACACATCTTCTAGGCCCCAAGAAGCCTCTTTTGACTAGATTCTCCCAAGTGAAAATCCTTTGTTCGAGCATTAACCAAAAAAAAAGTTTTATTTTTAAAGGGACCTACCATGTCCAGAGCTCCTTATAACAACAGTTTGCTTCTTCAGTCTCCTTTTCCAACATCTGAACTTCATATGCTTGTTTAGCATTCACCTGTCCTTTTTTTGTGTCCTGAGACCATAATAACATATCATTTTCATTATTTAAAACAAATCCCGACCCTAAAATCCCCTTAAGATAATTATCCCATTCTTCTTTTTGATCTTCAACCAGCCCCAAAAACTGATCCTTTTCCCATCTTGTAATGTTTGAGTTATCCAAATCTACTAACTCAACATTTGCAAGAAAAGCTATGCCTTTTTATTTTAGAGTTGTGATTAGATTCCATGATAACTTATAGTAGTGTTGTGACGCAATCATAGGATCTGCTCCAATCCTAATGCTTTTTCCATTTCTAGGTTTCCATACTAACCAAACTGTTAAAATAGATAATGAAGAAGTAAGGTCTCTCCATATATTTGAAATTCCATTATGGTTTATCTTACCTTCTCTAAGACAATTTATAACAGATTTATTTTTTAAGTATTTTTTCATAATCACCTCATGCCAAAGACCCGCTACCATGAGACTTCTCCAAATACTTTTTGCAGCCAGGGATTTTTCAAAGGTATATATATATTTTTTATTCCCCAACTTCCATCTTTTTTTGATTTTGCTCTCTTTTTCCATCTTAGCAGATGAATCCCTTCTTTTACTTTTTTTCCAGTCCACAGAAAGCTAAACACCCTCTTCCTGATATTGTTTAAGGTACCCTTTGGGATCTTTGCCACAGATAGCCAATACACAGGGATGCTTTCAAGAACAACTTTTATAAGTGAATACCTGCCCCCTAAAGACAACCATCTGTGGCTCCAATTTGCTATTCGTTTTTCTACTTTCTTTTCCAGCCATATCCAATCAGCCTTAGTATAGAAATTTGGTTTTAAATAACATCCTAGATACTTGAAACCAACATCGATTGATTTTATTTCATATGGCATAAACTAATTCGGCAAAGTAATTTCCTCCATGTTCCATCCAGCTTCAAGCAACATAGACTTTTGTGAGTTGAACGCCATCCTTGTCGCTTGACAAAATAAGTTCAGGACTTGATGATAGACTTTCCATTCAACTAAGTTACCATTTCCAAAAAGAATAATGTCATCGACAAACATCAGATGTGTGATTCTTAGCCCTCTTGCCACAATAACACCTTCTAAAATCTTCTCCCTTACTTGACTTTGTATGACTCTACTTAAGCCTTCAACAATAAGCATAAAAGGTAACAGAGATAAAGGGCACCATTTCCTTAATCCCCTAGAGCTCTTGAAAAAACTAGAAGGCATGCCATTGATCAAAAAAACAAAATTTTCTGAAGACACACAACCTAAGATTCAATTAGTTTCTTCTAGACATAATCCCACCCGTAACAATACAAGCCTAAGGAAACCCGAGTCCACTCTGTCATAGGACTTAAGCAAGTCCAATTTTAAGACCATAGCTTTGATATTTTTTACCTTTATGCTATGTAAGGCTTCTTGTTATTTGTCTACCTTTATGCTATGTAAGGCTTCTGTTATTTGTCTACCTTCAAGAAACCCAAATTGTTCCTCTGAAATTCCAAAGGACATGGATGTTTTTAATCTAGTTGGTATTATCTTTGAAATGATCTTATAAACCATATTACATAAATCTATAGGTCTAAAGCCTCCAAACAAATCTGGTTTATTGCTCTTAGGAATAAGAGAAAGAAAGGTAACATTTAAATCTCCATTAACCCTTCCTCTCCTTCTGGTTTCTTCAACCATATTCAAAATTTTAGTTCCCAATAGATCAAAAAATGCGAGGAAAAATTCCACAGTCCAGCCATCTAGCCTAGGACTTTTTGAGGACTTAAATCCTTTTAGCGTAGCTAGAATTTCTGCTAGAGCAACAAGATCTGCTACTTTTTTCCCTTCTTCCTCTGTGAACATTCTATGGTAATGCCTCAAGACAAATAGCTGATTGGAAATAGAAAGATTCTCATGTGCCTTGAAAATATTTTGAAAAAAACCTACAGCTTCCTCTTCAATTTCATGACTGCAAGTGATCACAATACCATCCTCCTTGGTAATGTTCTTGCATCAACATGGAAAAACTTTGTATTTTTATCTCCTAGAGCCAACCAATTTATTTTTCTTTTTTGTCTCCATGTCTCTTCCTCTTGTTTTAGAATGGCCAGTTTTCTGCTTTCCTTCTCTAGGATTTGCACTTTAACAACCTCCTCCTCAAAGCCCCCCAAAGAATTAGTATACAGGTTTTCCAACTCCATTTCAATCTTTACCAGCTCTTCCTTAGTATCTTGTTTCTTCTTTCTTTCCCAATTATCCACTAAAGACTTAAGTTTCTTGAGATTTTTTGCTAAAGAACCCATTGGACTTAGGATCTCATTTCCCAATAAGCCATTCCAATTTTTTCTAACAAGTTCTATAAAATATGGATCCTTGAGCCACACCGAGTTGAATTTAAAAGGATAGCTTACCTTTCTTATATCATTTTCCACATGTAAGATCATAGGCATGTGATCTGAAATCTTAGTATTTAGACCCAAGATCTATATTTGATTCCTGACATCAGTAGTTCCTCAGATATCAAGAACCGATCTAATCTTTTTGCAATGTAGTCCAGTCCTCCTCTGCCATTTCTCCAGGTTGGAATCATCTTTAACAGTTCAACATCCACCAACCCCTCACCTAGAAACAACTGTCTAAAAAAAGGATGTAGTAGATCAGCTCTAGAATGTGCTCCCCACATTTATTTGCTAGAGATGGTAAAGTTAATATTGGCCCCCAAAATCACATTTTTTTCTTTGAGGAGCCCGACTCTTTTAATATTTTCCCAAAAACTTCTCGATCAGCATATGGACCATAACAGTTTATCAATTTCAAACTTTTGTTTAAATCTAACACAAAACCTTCCAGTAAAATCCCTACGGGGGTCATATAGGCACATAAATCATCTCTTTTTGGGTCCCAAGCCAACAAACCCCCCCCTGAATTACCCATAGGTTCCACTCCACAAAAAAACTAGTTTGGTAAAAGATTCACTAAAAAATCCCTATCTTTTGAAGCACAAACCATAGTTTCTTGGATAAAAAGTACAGTAGGTTTAGTAACCTCGAGGAACCTCTTTAGGGCTACGTACTTTGCAGTTCTCCCCACCCTCTAATATTAATGGAAGCCACAATCATTTCCTAACCTGGGCAAGGGATTTTTTTTCTCTAAGATCCCTAGGACCAACAATCATCAAAGAATTGGAACAATTGCAGTTGTCCTTCTCAAGCCTTAATCTCCCCGCACTTCTAGTTTTTAGAGGGGAGAAGTCTTTCTCCAAACCTCCTTGAACTACCCTTTTTAAAGTAGCAAAAACACCCTCCTCAACACAGAGAGTGACATTATTTTCGATAGACACCAATTCCTTTTTTTCTGTTATCGATTTCAATGGGTACCTCCCCTCAAAGATCGTCAAGGGAGTGCGTGACAAAACATCACAATTAAAACAAAAATTGACTCATCAAGTGCCAAAGGAAATGAATTCTCCTCTTGTGTGCATGTACTTACTCAAGGTATAACATAACTCGACTCATCTAGCGCCAAAGGGAAGGAAATCCTCTCTTGCGCAGAGGTACTAACTAGAGGAAGAAACTCTCCCATAGCCTCCCGTGAAGCTTGCTCAAAGTGAAATCCACTAGAAGCTCGAGCCTGTGTCTCCCCACCCACACCAAGAGACAAACCAAAGAGCTCCTTAGACCACGGGGCATCTAAACTAACACTGATATCACCCTTCCAAGGGATCGGCCTAGATTTCATTGAACCATCAAGAGTCAGAGGCTTATCTAGAACCTTCGTCCATTGTTCACCCTCATAAACGCAAAGCTCCCCCTCTCTCAAAAAATCTGCTCTCCCCTCTAGGACACACAACTGAACATAAGCATCGATCTACTTTGAGGTAAACCCCCCACGAGGAGTACCCTGCTACAACCCCTACCCCCTTATTCTCGGAGCCCAGAGTTCCATCTAAATATTCAAATGTAGTGTCCTCCCCAATCGGGTTCTTTGACAAGTTTTTACATTCCATTACACCCCCTTCCCCCAATGAACCAAGCGCAAGATTTTCCTTTGGATCTAAACCAAACTCTATTTTTTTTTTCCAACATGTATTAATAACAGTCGTTGTAGAAAAAAAATCAGATGTGGACAAGTGTGACTTACTAGTCCTAGAAACATTGTTCACTCCAGAAAATGGTAGGGAGTCTGCTGCTTCTACAACAGTCAAATCCAGGAAATCTAGAAGCAGATCTAGAGTCGGATCGCCAAGCTCCTTGATCCAACAAGAAATCTTTTGTCTCCTAAAGATTTTGCAATGCAACCACAAATGTCCAATTTCCCAACAATTTCTGCACTTGAAAGGAACCCCTAAGAAGTCTAGCTTTTGCTGGAACACACCACCACACTAACCAATTTCGATTTCTTCCAGAAGGCCTCCAAAGATATCAACTTCACCCAACATTTTCCCCACCTTCTTATATGTACCAACCAAATGTTGTGGTTCTGTGTAAAGAAACTTACCTATCACATCACCTATCTCTATGAAAGCTTCAAGACTCCAAAAGACCAATGGGCATCCAGGCATCAGGACCCACAATTGCCTAAAGTGAACTATTTTTTTTTTCCAGATTAAAACCAAGGTGCCATTTCTTCAACATTAGGATACCCTATTTGACCACCCAAACCACACTTCGAATTTTCATTGCATCTGAAATTGAGTTGAACAGGAAGCAGTACCATCCTTTCGATAAGATGTAAACCTTCGGACAAATGCCCAAAACAGGTCCCCAGGTTTTGGTTACCCACCCCAGGATATACCTAGCTGCCATAGCTTGGTAACCAAATCTCCCAACCAACCCTTTCTCAGATAAAATACCCACCTCCTGTATACCTATATCTCGACCGAGGGTAACCGACGACTTTTTTTATTTAACCTTCCACGGTTTTTGTCCAGTTTTTAGACTAGGCCCACCCTTAAAAACTAGAGCCCCTTTGCACACTTCCTCCTCAACTTTTAACTGTTCCTTCCACACCACCCGATCACCTTCTTGAAACCCTCCTGTCATTGTCTTATGGCTTGGGTTAACCCTCTCGTTTACCACTGCACCCTTTCCAGAACTGTGCGTGCAATCCCTATCACTAGAAAGACCCACTAGTCCTGCCTCTACCTCTATCACCTTTCCTCCCCTCGCTACAGCCCGAACTAAACTTGTTTTTTCCACAATATTATTGCATGTGTCGTCGCCCACCAAACACTTCGACGTCGAAAATGGTGGGGTTGAGACTTCAATGCGCACCCATCCCCAAACATTCCCACTTCCCAAGTTGAAGGATCCGATAGTTGATCGGACATGTGCTCATCATCTGTCGAGTACTGTGGATGGATCTCCAACCTGGAATCTACTTTCTCGGCTTTGACATTGACTGGAATTAATGAGAGATGACACCTCCTCATTTCTTCTTTGTACGCTTCATCTGATTTATGCAGTTCCCTCTGGCTCCACCATTGTTCATCCACCAGGTCATCAATTAAAGTCACATCTAAAGTCTCCATACCTCTCAGGAAAAACTAATCAGCCATAACTTTTAAACCCTATAGTTAGCCCTAGTCACTTACCCAACTCTCGTACAACCAAAACCTCTGACCTGAATTTACCTAATATATAT
>SNQJ01S0058351.1:5884-30205 GCA_010110895.2 Picea sitchensis | reverse complement strand
TTCAACTCACACCATCATTTTCCAACCCCTTGGGAGGGCTAGAACCCTTATACATATGTGATAGGAGTAATACATGATGAACAACATATCAAACACAACATCATGATGTCAATACAAGTCATATGAAGAAGCAAGCATCACCAACAACTATCCATTAACTAGCTAATCCATCCATCAATGATATGTCACCATGACGAGAAAGACAATAGAGGAACCATGACAATCCACCACAAGCTAATCAAAAGGTAGCATCATCTCCAACATCAAAAGAGGTGTGTACCCCTGATCCATCGAATTCTCCATAAATGTCATCCTAAAAAACTTGTAATGTGATCAAAATCACAAGTTTACTCATCCTACAATATGAGGTGTAACAAGCACAATATTGACTTAGAGACAAATCATGTGCCAAACCCCCTTCTTAATAAATTTCAAAAATGACCACTTGCAATATCTATTCCAATTAGGACATTTTTAGGCATCCATCCCACTGGAAATTGAAAAACAATGGTTATAAAGGAATCTTAGGGAACTTATTGGTTGTCAAATTCACTCTCTAATAATTCATTTTTGACACAAACAATGCCCCATTCAATTCAATTACAAATATTTCTTTTGGTTTCTACAATCATGAGGCCGCTACTACTAAAGTTCATCACATGTTCCCCTTGATTCTACATATAAATGTTTTTTTTCATTTATCAATATCCATCAAGAGAGAGATGTCCCAAGTTTGAAAACCTACCTTCATAATATAAATTTTCTACCAAAAATTATTTTTATGTTCACAACCCTCAAGCTTACGACTCAGAAGGGTCTAGCTCAATTAGTTGAGAAGAAGATATACATGGAGGATCGAGATAGAAGTAGAGGCTTGATTAGTTCAAACCATTAATATCTTATGTGTTAGGCTAAAATAATATAGTTTCAGTTTGAGTAAATTATGTCTTCTCTGTGTTAAATATGAATTTCCAATCCATATTCAATCACCAACATATACTTCAATGAACTAGCTAAACATATTGAAAATATTGGAAATTATTTGGAGGAGGATTGAATTTAAAACCATGTTTCGCAGTAGATTTCAAAAGCTTATGCATAACCCTATTTCATGTTTTTATGAGGTTAATTTTCTCGTTAAAACCATAGCTTAAAAATGGGTCTTATTTGATTGAATATGAAAGCCTGTCATAAAAATGTTTCTTGATTTTTTGGAGAAACTATACAATTATTTGAAGGGAACTCTATGCAAGGCAATTTACTATATTGCTTTCTTTCTTACATTATATTAAAAAAGAGAAGAACTTACTGCCAGACCATGAGAGAAAGGATAAGTCCCCATTACATGATATCCATTCAACCATACATCGTAAGTGACCAACTCCCCTCCTCAATTCTACATCAAATCGTACCAGAAAAGTACTAGTGAGATTGAGCCTTCCCCTCACTTCCTCTCCCGAATGGTTTAAAGTTGTTGCTTGCTCCCTGGTGAACACACCACCTTGGAGGGATAGACCAATATCTTCTTTCTCAGAGTAGAGACCGATAAAATAAGCGTGTGATTACAAAGATGAAACATAGCAAGCTCTATAAAATGCATTGTTTCCTATAAACTAGTCTTGGATGGATACTTGAAGCTCATGGTTTTTTAAAATAGAATTTAATCAGTATACCCAGCATAACCAACATAATATCATTTATTCAGTATTACCCATTTTGATATGATAAAATAACTAGTTAGACGAGTCTAAAAATGAACAAACAGAGACCTATAAAATAAAGTTCAACAATTATATGGAAGCCAACAACACATGCCTCAGTGATAATGAATAGCAGGGAATAAAAATAGAAATGAAAATAAGCATGGTATCAACACCTTATAACAACATGCTTCAGCCCAGAGCCCACTACCCCACATAAATCCACACCCTACAAACAAATGATACATGATAAGAATCAACAAAAGAAACCAACAGATTCAGATCATTCTGATTTTCTTGAGGCACAAGCTACTTTCTTGCTTCACTAGTCCCTCAATTGGTTGAGCAACATAGAAACTGCTAGTGAAAGTAACAACTACAAATGTTCCTAACAAGAAATACAATTGTCCCTTGGTTGACATACTGGCTTGTAATTTCAACAATGCAATAGATACCTCAAGAGATGTAAAACTAGAAAAACAATCCACCAATATGAAACTGAGTTCTAACCAATTAAAAGAGAAGTCCCCAAGTCTACAATAATGTATTTTTTAAGGAAAAGGAGTCAGTTAGGAAGTGGGCCTCAACAAATGGAAAAAATGACAAGCAACCAAATACTCCCATATCACAAAAGAAACAAGAAATCCTTGTAAAAGGGTTGTCCATGCTATGAATATAAAGAAAAAATACCTTGACAGAACAACATTTCCCTTCACCGTTATGAAGGGAATCCACTACAATGGTGTAGTTCCAATTCTTTATTACATTGTATGGTCCATCATGAATCTTGACCTCTATAGTGTATCCTCCATTTTTAATTAGAAAAATGATAGAATTTTGCCCATTTCGAATCATGGTAGACACATCCTGGACTGTGACCTGTTTAAATAAGGAAGAAAACATTCGGGGATAAATACTCGCTAATTTTTGGATAGAACAGATAATTCAAAGGAATTCAATATTTCAAATCTTATAGAAATTGGTACTCGGTCATTGTTAATCGTAAAACATTGTTTCAGAATTTGAAATAAAAATCCTTGCATCTGCACCTGGAAGCTTCCATCACCAATGCATGCAATTACAAACTTGTTTGGCGTTACTTGAGAATATCCTAGTGTTGCTCCTACAGACCAACCAATTGATCCATACTGCATTTGGAACTCATACATGCCAAACACACATTTAACACAACACACATTTAACACAGGGAACAAACTGCTTGCAAATACATAGGCAATTATACCTGCAAAAAGAGCACCATGAGAGTAGGTCCCTCATCAGAGTAAATCATTTCTCTTTCATCACTCATTGGATTTTTTGTGTTAGAGTTATTTTGTTATTGATTAACAGTAACATACATTGGCACAACATAGTTTGCTTGAAAATTAGGAATACCTATGCATTTAGTCCTTCCGAAATTTCCTAAGTAAAGTTAAGAAACTAATGGACAAGAGAAGAGAAACTTCGTTCCTATCCATACTATTCGAAATACACCCTGAAATTTAACATTTCATTATGTGATTCATATTTTTCTAAAAAGAAAAAGGGGTAATTTTTCTTCATAGACAAGACCTTGAAACCAGGAATGATATGCAATAGGTTTTCACCTATTGGCAACAAAAGATTACTAAATTACAGTGTCCTTTACAGAGAAATGATGTTTGACTTACCCACACTTTTCTGGAAATTGAACCAAGAGTCACCAATTTCAACAATTAAAGAAACTTCATTTGTTAGCATGCCCTGCAACCAAGCATTTTATATCAGTGAATATCAACAATAATTCCACTGCAAATGTACCTCAAAAGAACAAAGTTGACTAAAAGACAATTGTCTGACTAATTTTACTTCAGAATTTGGTGAGATTTTTTGAGGCCTTGCTTGGATGTGTTTGAACAATACATTTTCCTTTAAGGGATCATTTGGTTCACCTTGTAAGGGAACACATTCAGGTACAAAAATACGTTGATAATTTTCCAAACATGTGGGGTTGTGTTGTACCTTCTTCGCAAGGGATTCTAAGAAACATTTCATCAACACACCCAAAACTAGGCCCATTTCCCATAGTCACCCTGTTAGGATGCACAATTATAGCTTTCTCCTGGTTCAATAGCAATGAATATCCCACTGAACTATAGTCATTGAGAATCGACCCTACAAATAAATATCCATTTGTAGACACAACTATTTCAACACATAATGAAGTACTTACTGCACCCCAGTAAGTCCCTATGAAATGAGGATGATTTTTTGGAACCTTTCCCTTAGCAGACGACATTACAACCATGGGATAACCTGATGCATTTTCTAATTCCGCAAATGTACATTTTTCCTTAGAAACCCTCATCTTCGGCCCACCTACCAACACTGAATTCACTCATGCGTTTAGGGATTCTGTTGTCATGTAGGTTCTGATATCATGTCCATTGTAGCTTCCAAAATTTTGGGATTTCTTAGCCTACAATTGATATAGTCCAGAGGATACCATGTCAAAAAAAATTGAGATAAAAAAAATCGAGATAAACCCCATATCTACTTGAAAAAACCAAGTAAAATTAAAGGCAGGACCTTATGTTGCACTATTTTGTGTCTCCTAGTATACTGGCCAACAAATACAATATAGGTATGAAAATGCTGTCAAATGTATAGGAAATCACAGTTTAGCTCTAGACTCAGGAGGCTAGAAACATTTGTACAAGGGGTGATAATTTATCTCCCAACTGAGTGTATGGCCAGAGGAAATATTAGATACTTGAAAATTAAAATGACCTAGAACCAAACAATTTAGAGGGAGAGATCCGCTCTCCCCATTTTGTATCAAAATTTTTAATACAAATCACTGAAAGTTTAATTACCAAAAAAAGAGACTAAGCCCAAAAAAAATACCTTGTAGTATGATACCCAAAGGAAAATCTAAGGGTTCGGCCCCACCAAGAGATATCTTTGCATATTGCTGACTTTTGGATCGCTAGGTTTCCTTATAAATAAGGCTAACACTCCCTTTATTTTTCATCATCACTTCCTCACTCACTTAGAGTGGGGAAACTCTAGAAAGTTTTGCTACTCTCTCTCTCTTGGTCTCTTTATCTCATGCGTTATCTTGGAGGAAGAATTTTTTGTGGATGTTCTTGCTTTCTTGGATGATTTATTTCTGCAACTAGGGTTTTGTATGGTCTAGCAACTGGGAGAAGTAAGCAATTTCTGCAATTTAATGTCTTTTGCTAATGGTTAAAGTGTCAATTACTATCTTGTTCCAAGTTTCTTTATCTTGTTGAAACCCTAGGAAGGAGACACAAGTTCTTCTCTCCTTCACAATGTTTTATTATCCAAGTTTTTTGAAAGAAGTCTTTGTTATGGTAAAGAACCTAAGGCTCATTTTTTTTTTCACCTTACAGTTTTAATCTTCCTCTTGGATCCTTGATCTAGTTGATTTAGAAGAAGGAAAACGACACCTAGGGCCCAAGAGTGTTTGCACCCTAGGAACCATTTTCCTCAAGGTCTAGTCCTAAGGCCCAAGAGTGTTTGCACCTTAGGGTTTATACCTCATCCTTCTCATTCATCTAGCTCAATCTTCAATTCTATGCATGTTGACTCCATAATCCCTAGAGGACAACGACACTAGTCTAGAGTTGTTCTTGTGGTGAAAGTAGCATTTAAATTTTATGTTATCTCTCTCTCTCAACTATCCTACTAACTTCTCTAACCCTAATCTTAGAAAATAAATGTTATTTATTTCTGATGTTACAAAATTTTGCTATAGCCACTGAATTTTACTTTAATTTGCTGCATACACACTTGGAAAAGTGGCTTAAACTACTCAGAAATTTCATCTAGCAATTGGATAATATTGTACATGTTCAAGGCTTAGTTTTCATGTTGATTTGATACATTTTTAGTGCTATTTATTGTTTTTGTTGCAAAATATTAATTGTTGTTGTACAATTGTTTATTGTTGTAATTTTCAATGACCATTTCATTTATTTATCATCTGGTGTCTAAGAGGTCATTATTGAGCTATATAACTTGGTGATTTTCTATCAAATTTGTACAAAAAATGTTAACAGGTTGGAACACCAATTTTCTTTATAGGAACAAGCACCCGTTGAACGCGAGTGAACGTCTAATGTTAACAGGCTGAAGCACTAGTTTTCTGTACAAGAACAAGCACATGGAATGATATCTCTATCCATGTTCTTACATTGTCCTTCTCTATCATCAAAATACTCTGATTTCTTCTACAACCCATGATTGTTGTCATCTCTCTTGGAACCCTTTGAATTACCTCGAGTGAAAAGAGAGACCATAGGTATTTCCATGACCTTTAATTTCACAGTGAACGATCTATTCTTCCTGGTCACAACATGATCAATAGAAATACCAGTGTCGACATATTCAACACAAGGAGACCGCATTCTATGCCAGGTTTATTCGACTTTATGAATCCCAACAAAGATATCTTCAACTTAGTAGCAGTTTTGAGCAACTTGGGGAACTGTATCTTCACTCCAAGGACGTTAGAAGACCATGGAAAGGAAATGTCGATGTCAATATCATCCAATGGTGCTATAGGAAGTTGGAGGGGAAACAACTGGCCATGGTAAAATAAGTTACATATAGGAGAAATGAAAAATAACACACCGGCCTGGACAGTGGCATTGAGAAGAAGAAGAAGAATGGAACAATGTTGCCAACAAATGCAGCTACTCTAAAAACTCCGAAGAGAAGTCACAGGTTTGAAATTAGGATTTTGTATGAAGTTTTTTCAAAATGCACAAATCTAAATCCATCATATTGATAAATATCTTGAATGAATTCTGCTAGTAAATATAAAATTGTAAATCATTCGTTATTGATGGTTATTCATTCGTTATTGATATTTATTCATTCATTATATGATATTTACAAGAACATGAATTAGATCATACACTTACTAGTAAGTGTATGATATCATAGAAACTGAAAGAAGAAGAACACAAAATTTATATTATGGTAAGATTCATGAATATTACATACAAGCCAATCCCGTGATTCTGAATACTATTCCAACCATATCCACCTTCTCTCTCACCCCACCAGGATAGAGGGGATTAAAATAAATCTATGGATGGAAGAGTATCAATCGCCCCACCGGGATGTAGGGGATTAAACTAAATCTATGGATGGAATGCAGGGGATTAAACTAAATCTATGGATGGAAGAGTAGAAAGAAGTCAATCACAACGAAGATAACATGCGGTGAGGTGGTGCAGAGAAGTACTTTCAAAACCTTGTACTATTGAGGTGGTAAAATGGAGCCCTGACATACATAGATCGATCTGTTTGATGGTATTGTCATGGCGGTGGGGACAATGGCCCCAATTTTTAATGTTGCCACAATTTTTAAATCCCTCACATACACAAATTGATTGGTTTGATGGTGTTGTCAAGGTGGTGGAGACAGTGGTTGCAATTATTAAAGACCTCTATGGGTTTGATAGTCAATATAATGTAGATCTTTTCCAAGCAACTAAAAATATGTATGTCAGGATTTCAAAAATCATTAGGAAGACATTAGGTAGTCAATATAATGTAGATATTTGTGTCAAGATTTCCAAATCCTTGTTAGGATTTCCCATATTGTAAATGTCGAAACTTATGATACATAAAGGTATATGTAAATGCATAAAAGAAACTCGACAGTAAGAGTTGAAGATTATAAACCAATAGGAAGTCAAATAAAAGTAAATAAAATATTTTAAAAATGATTATTTTATTTTTCCTATTCAAAACTTTAAGGATCATACAAAAATACATTTGGTCAACCGCAAACTAATTGAAGGTCAATGCTCTAGCAAATTCTAAATTCCTGACCTTTGGCAGGGACTAATAGGAGAATTATGAGTACCATAGGCAATCACTAAAATGCATTCACTGGACCATTCATAGTTAGACACAGGAGTAGTTTGAACCTCCCAAGACATTGAGAGAACATGTTCATCTAATAAATGGAGAGACACATTTGAGCATTGAGTCTCACCAGCTCGAAGTCAAAATTAAAAAACTAAGAAGGTTACTAGAGGTTGTTGGACATATATCATCAACAAAGACTCCTGCCAATTCTAAATATTTTAATCAAACAAACCAATCTACCTTTTCAAGGTGCTTGTTGGTGCATTTTTGGCATACATCTCTCAGGATATGTCTTCTATAAGAGATATAACTTTATTTATTTAGCTCATACATGAAGGCATATCCTCATTAAAATTAGGGTTTGAAAAATCGGGCATGATATGCATCACAACTGGGAAAATCTTTACATGGATTTGAAAAAAGATAGTCACCAAATTTTCCTAGCTCTGTTTTCCATTCAAAAAGACTAGAAACTAACTTATGAAAATTCATTGATATAAAAAAAATATTTCCCTTAAGATTTAAGCTGGAAGATGAATACCATAGTATCCTAAAATTTTACCTCACATAGAAACAACACCAAACTTTGTATAATTGAAGTTCTCAACAGGGAATCGTGGTAGTAAAATAAGTACTTACAGATTTGAATTAAAACCATTCATAATAAGGGGAGGAAAATTTTCTTCCATGTCTTATTTTCCTTGGGCAAGGAAAGGTGCATCTGGAAAGCAAAGATCCATTCTCTCCAACACCAACTTTTACCCTTTCCCAACTTTATTTTTCAGAATGCTTTCACTCGTCCTGAATCCATGTAGGCATAATAGTCTCACTCTGACCACCTCCTTCATCTCACTGTGTTTCACTTCCCCCTTGCCCCCATTCCCCATCTAATCCAAAATCTTCACTGATTGCACCTAGTAATCTCTAATTTTTCCATTTCAGGAAAATCCAATAGAGGAATTCGCTAACTCTCCATAACTTGAAAAGAAAACAAAGGAAGTCTCTGCTTGCTTGGTAACAAATCCCCCTTTTTTAAAAAACTGGGTGAACGAAAGTTTGTATTTGCCCATAACCTGAAATTCAAGAAAATTAAAGATAAATCCTGAAATATATCAAATGGGAGTGCCAATTCGCTATCAGTAATTCCCATATATGTAGAAATCGGGTGAATGGAGCTTGTGGTTGGAAATTTCATGGATGAAATTTATTTTTTTATCCCTTTCCCTCATAAAAACCCGGGCTAACCCTATCAGCGATTTATTTTTTAATAAATTAGGGTCTAATAATAAAATAATAAAAAAACCAATACAATACAAAAAATTCGCCCCAATCAAAATTTGGAATCCCTTAATTTCGACCATGAACAAAATTTCAACCCTAAAATAATCTATGTCCAGATCTATATATTGCTTTATGGCTTCCATGTTTCATCATTAATTCTTCCTCTTTCATTAATTTCCGAAATGGTAAAATTACTCATGGAAAATAAATCAACCATTGCCGTTAAAAGATCTTTTCGAATCATCAGGTAATTGTACATTTTATGCCACGTCTCATGATGATCTCCTCAAGCTCTGTAATTCCAACGACTGCATGTCTCCTCCCAAGGATGACTTGCATCCAGAACAAGGAAAACAAGGAATACAAGCATGTTATTGTATTCACGAGTTAGGTTTAGATATCAAATGTTAAGTATAAATCAAAGAAGATACACAAAACATCATCATTTAGGACAGGGAAAATAAATTCTTTTATTTATCAAACGAAGACTAAAACTTACAATCTATCGGACACCATTCTGCAAACCTGGTTTGGGCTACTCTTTACAGTGCTCCAAGTGCACCTTGAATAGGATTCTTCTCTCAATATTTATATCACCTCAAGGGAAGGGAATGGATTGAATGGAGGAAGAAGGGGATGATGAGGGAATGTTGAGGCAATATCTCACAAAAGGTAGGAAAAGGTTGGGCAAGGAAGGGAAGTGAAATTAGGTAGAGTTTCACTATTCTTATGCTTGGATGTGAAATGAGAACCCAAAAACTAATTTTATATGAAAAAAGGTTGGTTATTTGGTTCGGTGACGGGCTATAGAAGGTGCATTGGTTGGGAAACCTCCAATATCCCGTGAGTTTCACTAAATTCCTTACAACTTTTTTTTTATTTTTGCAACTTTTTCAAGCATACGCGGTTGTTTAGTGTGAAGAAAGTGTATGTAATTGGTCTTTCTAGCATGAAACAAGCATATGTATGCAGGATGTAATGGTGCAGGGTGGATATATGCTCTAAAAAATGTTTTTTTAAGAAGATCTTCTCAACAGTGCTTTGACAAATTATGCAAGTAAGAGGGCCAATGCCATGTATGCAGGAGTAGGGCATTTTAGGGCTATAAAAATTACTCCTCCACATTAGGTATTACCATGTAGGTCATGTTTTAATGTCGTTTCTAGGACTTTGAGACGTATCCATCCATTTTTAGAATGAAAATCTAAAACTAATAAAATTATTGTCTAGAAAGTCCTCCAACAAAATCCAAAGGCTTACCCTTAGCATCTTTAGCTCTATCTTGGTAATCTCACATAGGTTTCCTATTACTTACATATGGTAGAAGCTCTCCCCCTATATTCAAGATTTCACTTATGATGTTGTATGTATTTTCACCCTCCCATGTCAAAAGTGCACAAAACTGTACCAAATCCATGAAATTTTTTTTACTCTCACAATCCCTTCTGAAGCATTCAACAGTTCATAACAAATTATAAAACCATCAACACTTCATAAGTTACTCACCTTTCCCCACAATCCATATTCTTTATCATACCAATATATCCTTGGTTTGAACTTCGATAGGGAGGTTAGGACATTCGAGTAATTCTTCCATTTCTCCCGGTCTGACCTGCCTCTCATTCACATATAGTTGTTTTGATCGAAGCTGATTTGCTAAAAAAAAAATCTCAACCTTCATAATTTGGTGAACCTTAAAGGGATTAAGGATATGATAGAACATTCATGAGAATCTCCCTAAATATGAATACCTTGACTCATCAATTGGTTGACAAATGCAAGGTACACATTTATGCCCCTCAGACATCAAACCCATTGCTCACAACACAAAATTGTTGCAATACTTGGCATTGCAGACAATACAAGATTCATTGTCCTTCAACCTAATTCCTTTCATGCATCTATGGCATACCCCTTTCTTCTATTGTTTCTTTGATCCTGCATGATAACCATTTTTTGCATTACCTGATGGACCTGTTTGCGATTATGCAAAGCTAAATTCAAATGAATACATATAATCTGCTTCCATATCTTCTACATTATGAAAAGTCACCGTCACAATTTTGTTTGCTTTGGAAACTGGCTTGATTGATCTGTGTGAAGAACTCTGAAATGACCCCAAAGGTGAGGGTGAGGTTGATGAATAACTTTGATTGCGATAAATGTATACCACAAATGATATTCTCAAAGCCATAGAAGTTGAAGATTGTATTGAAACAAGTCATTGAAGACACAAAGTATTCAAGGTGTTTCTATCTTTATTGAGTTATACATTTGTATGGGAATCCGTGTCAACCACTTTGATTGCTAAGTTAATATTTCCCTCCTAATTATCATCTTTATTATCTAAAAATATTCTATTGGATGATGAAAAAAATTCATTTCCCATTTGTTGTATTGCATAATCAAATTTCACTGCCTTTGTTAATGATTTGACAAAGCCCTCATCTTTATTCTTTCAAACACTGCTTAATGGGGAATATGGGGATGATGTTTCATTTCTGCATTGTTCTGCCAACAATCTAAATACTTCTGCATTTGTTGGAAATTTATCACTATCCCCTTATTTGTGTTTAGAAAGGCTACTTCTAGGAGGGGAATGTAAACCATATGACAATTCATCAACAATGTGTTATGATCAAAATTTGGACTCCGTAACATCTGCTAACAATTTAAAGCTCGGTTCTGCTGCAGGACCCCCGATCCTTGGGCCAAAGTCTGCTCAGGATTATTCTAAATCTTCCCTCCTGAGTTTGATTGACTCTTAGGTTCCTCCACAAGGAATCCTACACACCCACAACAACATTGTTTTTCCACAGGTCCTTATGAGTATGTCCGTGTGAACAAACATAAAGCACCACTCAACTCCCCCGACCACAATAAAATGATCATGCCTTTTTTTCTTATCGGGACTTTCCTTTTCTTCCTTTTTGGGATTTCAGGTTTCGCGACTCTTGTTGTCGAGGTTCTCGACCTTTCCTCCTTCTGAAACCTGAAATGTCAATTTTCCCGAAATGCTTGGTTGCGTCCTTCTACACAGTTGTATCACGTTTCACGACTTCGAAAGTTTTGGAAAAAGGAATCTCGACCTCTTGTCCTCACAAATGCCGAAATGCCGAAACACGAAACGTTCATCAAAAGATTGGCTTCTATCGAAACTTCTTTCCTTTCGGGGTTTCAGACTTCGCGATTTCGCAAGTGCTGATGTAAAGCTTCTGGCTCCCTAGTTCCACAAACCCCAAACTCCGAAACAATATCTCCAACAAGATCAATGGATATAAGCCTCCCTTTGATCCAACAACCCATGCTATTTCAGACTTTTGGGTACCGGGAGTCCAAGACTCTCGATCTCAGAACATTGTCCTCTCGGGTTCCTGAACCCCGAAACACCGAATTGCCAAAATGCCACTTCACACTATTTCGCGTTTCGCAATTTTGAAATTCTAAATGCAAGGGCCCAAGCTCCTTGCCCTCAGGACTTTCATTATCACGAATTCCCGAAATTCTGAAATTCATCCTTGGCTATCCTTTTCGCGATTCAAGAGTTAGAGTGACCAAGGGATCTGGATTACACTCCGAACTCACAAACCCTGAATTCTCAAAATAATATGACGCTCCAGCAGATCATGATCAATGGTCCACGTTGACTCCTGTTACCAGAGTGATGGATTCATCCCTCCTTATCCACCTTGTAACTTCTTTGGATCTCACGATTCTCATGATTTCGATAGTTCTCCTCGGAGAATTCCGACCGCTCGATTTTCTTCCTTCATAGCTCCTTCGAAATGAACCAGTATTCTTGTACTAGGACTCAAATCCTACAAAATGACTTCAAATCCCCCCCTTTTTACACTTCAAAGGCATTAACCCTTTTGAGTTTTCCTTTAACAAATTCAAGACACAAAAGAATTCCTGCAGGCACTCGTTGCGACAATCTATCAAATACTTCTAGGTATTTGATCTCCTCGACATTGTGCACTCCCCGCAACAACAGTCCTTCAACTCTCCTTTTGTGGATAATTCCTAAGACTTCCAACGCCTGCACACTCCTTAGATAGATTCCTATGCTACTCCTGCAATTCTGTTGGAATGAGAACAACGGTATCCCTCCTGAGCTTTCAAAGATAAACTATGAATATTTGTCAACGCACTCCTTGTGGATGCTTCATTGCACTCCTTGTAGGAAATTCTCTCAGGAAGAGAAACAATTGAAACTCATTGCCTTTCTCTCTCATAATTTTAAAGATTCAACATGAAAAAATACATTCACACACATCATAATAACAAATGCATGATAGAGAGAGTGAGAAACTGTAAATAGACCATTCAACATGTGTACATAAAAAGCATCATAACACCATGAATCTGAATCAAAGCTTCATATATTAATTCAGAACTTCTATACATGGGTTCTTCTCTACAACTCTCTGCTACAACTCTCCTCTTCTCTATGCTAATGTGCTTAATTGATCTAATTTTGATTGATACAATGATACAAAGATGAGGCTGTCTATAGTTTTTTTCCCTCCTGTTCCTAAAACTGTCTAATCTGGAATTTAAATCTACCTACTTTCATTAATTGGGCATAAATGCCTTTCACATCGAAAGATGAGAGCAGATTGCTCAAGATCTGTTTACAATCACTTATTCATAAATGTGCGTATGCATTCCTTAACTATTACATTAATATTTCAAAAACATTTCAAAACGCGAAAAATGCGTGCTGTGCTTTCCAGCTGTCTTCTGCCTCTGTGCTCGCTTGCTGTTGGTGATGCTCCTGCATCATACTCCCTCGCTTGAAAATTTTCATGGACTCATGTTCATGAGTTCTTGCATGGTCTATCCATGCTTCTGAATTTCTTCTTCATTCTCCCAACTGGAATCTTTAACTGGATGTCCCTTCCATTTGACCAAGTATTCAAAATACTCTTTTCTCGTGGTCCTCTTGCTGATTCTTTTGTCAAGTATACTTTCCATCTATGGTTTTTTAGCTACAGGCATTTTTTTAGTCCACTGAACCTCTATCTGTTCACTGTCTGCTCCTGCTTCTTCAGCTCTGTAAGGGTACAAATATGAGATGTTGAATATCGATGAAATTCCGATCCCATCGGGTAATTCGATCTCATATGCATTTGCCCCAAATTTCTTTACGATCTTGCATGGTCCAATATTCTTCATTTTTAGTTTGTTATATGTTCCCCTTGGGAACCTTTCTTTCCTCAGATGTACAAGAATCAGATCACCAATTTCAAACTGAAGTTCTCACCTGTGTTGATCTGCTCTATGATTATACTCTTGACTCAAATTTTGCAAACGTTCCCTCACTTGGTTGTGAAGTTCCATCAATGCTTCTGCAAAATCCTCTGCACTAACACTTCTAGTTTCATTCTGTTCTGAATACTTCATTTCAGAAACTCCCCTTGGCTTCATTCCATACACAATTTTGAATGGACTATGCCCTGTGCTTCTGTTGAGTGAATCATTGTAAGCAAATTCTGCCTGTGGCAGAATGTGATCCCACTGACTGTGGTGTTCAGTCACTAGGCTCCCCAATAAATCTCCCAAGCTTATGTTTACAACTTCTATCTGCCCATCCATCTGAGGATGATAAGTGGAGCTAAAAGACAAACTTGTCCCCAGCTTCTTCCATAACTTCCTCCAGAAATGTCCCACGAACTTGGTGTATCGATCTGAAACTATACTTCTTGGTAAGCAGTGGAGTCTAACAACTTCTTTGAAAAACAGGTTCGCAATATGAGTTGCGTCACTGGTTTTCTAACATGGTATAAAATGTGCCATATTTGAAAATCTGTCTACCACCACAAAGATTGAATCAAATCCTCTTTGCATTCTTGGCAGCCCCAATATAAAATCCATGCTCACTGCATCCCACGGCCTCTCAGGTATGGGTAATGGCTGGTTTAACCCCGTGTTTTTCCTTTTTCCCTTTGTGTGCTGACAAATTCTACATCTGTCCACAAATATTTTGACATCTGTCCTCATTTCTGGACAAAAATATGAGCCATTCAGTTTTGAGAACGTCTTATCATGACTGAAGTGTCCAACCAATCCTCAACTATGTTTTTCTTTTAGCAGATTCTACCTCATGGAGCATTTTGGAATACATAATTGATTTCCCCTGAATAATAATCAATCCTAGATCATATATTCGGTCCACTGGCTTCTGTCCCTAAGAATTGGATTCTCAGATGCCTCATATGCCTCTTTAAAATCTGGATCGTCTCTGTAAATTTCTTTGAGATTATCAAAACCCAAAGTTTTGACTCTAAATTCCTGCATAAGCAAACATTTCCTGCTCAAATCATCAACAAATTTGTTAGCAGTTCCAGAAATATGTTTAATTACAAAAGTAAAATTATGCATGTATTCAACCCATTTAATATGTCTTTGGTTCAACTTCTCCTGTTGAGTCACGAATTGTAAAGCATGATTATCGTTGTACAAAACAAGCTCCTTATGAACCAAACAATGCCTCCATTTCTTCAGCGTTTGTATGACTGCATAAAATTCCTTGTCATATGTGGAGTACTTAACTTTCTCTTCATTCAGTTTCTCACTGAAGTATGTGATCGGTCTGTCATCTTGGCTTAAGACCGCTCCAATTGCAAATCCACTAGCATCACACTTGACCTGAAATGTCTTACTGAAATCTGGCAACACCAGAATTGGCTGTTTAGTAATCTTTTTCTTCAACAAGTTGAAACTTTTTTCTTCTTCCTCTGTCCAATGAAAATATTTGTGTCTTTTCTTCACCATGTACATCATTGGTGCGCTAATCCCACTAAAATTTTGGATGAATTTCCTATAGAAACTAGCTAATCCATGGAAGCTTCGAACTTCAAATACACTTTTCAGCGATGGCCAATTCTTAATCGCCTCTACCTTATCCGGATCCATTTTTAGCTCATCTGCAGAGATAAAAAAACCCAAATAAATGAGTTATGTCCTCATAAATGTTGATTTCTTCATATTTATCAACAACTTCTCTTGCTGTAATCTCCTCATCACTATAGCTAAATGCTTCAAGTGTTATGTTTCTGTCTTGCTGAAAATTAATATATCGTCAAGATATACGATGACGAACTTCCCGATAAACTCTTTCAGGACTGCATTCATCAATATCATGAAAGTATTGAGTGCATTTGTTAAGACAAATGACATAACAAGCCATTCATACAACCCCTCATTCGTCTTGAAGGATGTCTTCCATTCATCACCTTCTCTCATATGAATTTGATGATATCCTCTTTTCAAATCAATCTTTGAAAAAAACTTTGCTCCACTCAAACAATCCATCAAATCATCCATCCTTGGTAATGGAAATCTGTATCTGATGGTAATATTATTGATTGCCCTCGAGTCTATACACATTCTCTAGCCTCCATCTTTCTTTGGGATGATCACTGTTGGAACAACGCATGGACTCAAACTCTCTCTAAACAATTCTTTGTCCATCAGATCCTAGACTTGTCTCTTGACCTCTTCATTCTCCTGCAGCGTCAATTTGTACGCTTCTTTTTTTGGTAAACTAGCTCCAGGTATAAGATCAATGTGATGACTTATACTTCTGATAGGTGGCAACAAATGAGGTAGTTCGTCCACTACTATATCAACAAACTCTTCCAACAACTTTTGGATTTCCTCTGGTAAATTATCCACTCTTGTACTGGTTAAAACAATTATAGGCTTCCTAACCACAATGAATTGTGTATCTTCCTTCTTCTTAACCTCCTTAAGAAGTTCCTTCCCACTCACGAGAAGTATAGTGTTGCTCACTTATGGTTTTATTTCTTGATCCTTAATCGACAACAACATGTGAGTTCTCCCATTCTTCTCCAGGGTGTATGTGTTCTGTCTCCCATCATGAATCACATTTCTGTCATATTTCCATGGTCCACCCAACAATAAATGACAAACATCCATGGGAATGACATCACATAATATTTCATCTTTATATCCTCCTATTTTAAATTCAACTAAACGTTGTTTAGTGACATTTACCTGATGTCCTTTTTGTAGCCACAAAACTCTGTATGGGCTTGGATGTTCAATAGTCTCCAGCTCCAGCTTTTCTACCATATCTATATAAATGAGATTGTCTGTGCTACCACTGTCCACGATGACTTTGCATACCTTGTCTTTGGTCTTGCAATCATTCCGAAAAAGTTTGTTCCTTTGGGCTAGGTTCTCTGCCTCCTTCTCCGGCGTTAAGAGAACTTTTCTCATCATCATTGATCTTCTACCCTCAACATCTTCTACCTCAACATTTTGTCCTTGTGCTTCGGTAATGTGAGTTTCACCACCCTCTTTCTTTCTTTCTAGACATTCATAGGATTTGTGTCCAATTTTTCCGCAGGTAAATCATTTTATTTCTCCACCTCTGCCTCTTCCTCCTCCTCTGTTTCGAGGAAAAGTATTTCTATCAGCATATTTTCCTCTCTGTGAGCTTCCATCTCTCTCAGTTTGAGTTTGAGGTTTCTTCCACTTTTCTTTAGGTTTCTGATTCCTGTCTTGGGAAATTGTTTTGCCTCTGGCTTGACTTCAGCCTCCGCCTCTCTGACCTTTCTTCTGGCTCAACTTCTCTTCAACTTTCAAAGCCATATGATAAGCATCCTCCACATTCTGAGGGATCATCATGCTCATCTTATCCTGAATTTCATATCGCAGACCATTCATGTACCTAACATCATTTTCATCATCACATTCCCGATGGCATGCTCTGATGTTGATATTGTAGAATTTTTCAGTGTACTCTTTCACTGTCATCAACTTCTTTCTCAAGTTCTGCATCCTTCAAAACAAAGTGATTTGATAATCCTTGGGTATGAATTTGGCTTTCATATTTTCAACCATTCTATCCCAACTTTTGATTTTCTTCTTGCCTTTGCAGCATCTGTCAGCCTACAGTTCATCCCACCATAATGTTGCATGCCCTTTTAGTCCAGTAACAACATGTTTAACCTTTTTTTCTTCCTCGACATCCTCATAGTCAAAATATTTATCCAGAGCTCTAATCCAGTCTAGAAGCTCTAGAACGTCCAGGTTCCCCTCATACATGGGAATCTCCATTTTTTCCCTGGCACCTATCCTTGCAACAACCCTGAATAGGCGTTCATCTGCTGCATCTTTGACTGCAACTTCTTCTCCTTCATTTCCAACTTCATTTTCACTTTCAGCCTCGCTGATATCCCCAATGTTGACTGTGAACCTCTGTGCTATCTCCATGGCATCAAGCCTAGCACGTATTTCACACATTTCCCTTTCCACTGCTAGATCAGGCATTGGTCTGTCTCTTCTTCTTGACGTCATGGTTGAAAATATTTTCTCTTTTCTCTGCTACAGAAAGAAAATAACTCTTACTAATCTCTGATACCACTTAGTGCAGGACCCCCGACCCTCAGGTCGAAGTCTTCTCAGGATCGTTCAAAATCTTCCCTCCTGAGTCTGATTGACTCTTAGGTTCCTCCACAAGGAATCCTACACACCCACAACAACAATGTTTTTCCACAGGTCCTTATGAGTATGCCCATGTGAACCAACACAAAGCACCACTCAACTCCCCCAACCACAATAAAATGATTGAGCCCTTTTTTCTTATCGGGACTTTCCTTTTCTTCCTTTTTGGGATTTCGGGTTTCTTGATTTCACGACTCCTGTTGTCGAGGTTCTTGACCTTTCCTCCTTTAGAAACCCAAAATGTCGATTTTCCCAAAATGCTTGGTTGCATCCTCCTACACAGTTGTATCGCGTTTCGGGACTTCGGGTGTTTTGGAACAAGGAATCCCGACCTCTTGTCCTCACAACTACTGAAATTCCAAAACCTGAAACATTCATCAAAAGAATGGCTTCTATCATAACTTATTTCCTTTCGAGGTTTCATACTTCACGATTTCACGAGTCCTGATGTAAAGCTTCTAGCTCCCTAACCTCCACAAATCCCAAACTCCAAAAAAATATCTCCAATGGGATCAACGACTATAAGCCTCCCTTTGATCCGACGACCCACGCGATTTCAGACTTTCGGGTATTGGGAGTCCAAGACTCTTGATCCTAGAACACTATCCTCTCGGGTTCCCGAACCCTGAAACACCGAATTGCCAAAATGCCACTTCACACTATTTCGTGTTTCGCAATTTCGAAATTATAAATGCAAGGGCCCAAGCTCCTTTCCCTCAAGACTTTCGGTATTTCGAATCCTGAATTCCCGAAATTTTGAAATTTATCCTTGTTTATCCTTTTCACGATTCGGTAGTTAGAGTGACCAAGGGTTCTGGATTACACTCTAGACTCACAAACCCCGAATTCTCGAAATACTCTGACGCTCCAACAGATCATGATCAATGGTCCATGTTGAATCTTATTACCAGAGTGATGGATTCGTCCCTCCTTATCCACCTTGTAACTTCTCTGGATCTCTCGATTCTCATGATTTCGGGAGAGCTCCTAGGAGAATTTCGACTGCTCGATTTTCTTCCTTGACAGCGCCTTCGAAATGAACCAGTATTCTTGTACTGGGACTCAAATCAAGCGAAATGACCTCGAATCCCCCCCTTTGAACACTTCAAAGGCATTAACCCTTTTGATATTTCCTCTGACAACTTCAAGTCACAAAAGAATTTCTACACGCACTCCTTGCAACAATCTATCAAATACTTCTAGGTATTTGATCTCCTCGACTCTATGCACTCCCCACAACAACAGTCCTTCAACTCTCCTTTTTTTGATAAGTCCTAAGACTTACAATGCCTGTGCACTCCTTGCACAACTTCTTGTGCTACTCCTTCACTTCTGTTGGAATGAGAACAATGGTATCCCTCCTAAGCTTTTAGAGATAAACTCTGAATCTTTGTCAACGCACTCCTTGCAGACGCTTCACTGCACTCCTTGCAGGAAATTCTCTCAGGAAGAGAAACAATTGAAACTCATTCCCTTTCTCTCTCAGAATTTTAAACATTCAACATGAAAACATACATTCACAAACAACATAA
Organism: Picea sitchensis; assembly: GCA_010110895.2. Classification (NCBI taxonomy): domain Eukaryota; kingdom Viridiplantae; phylum Streptophyta; class Pinopsida; order Pinales; family Pinaceae; genus Picea; species Picea sitchensis. The sequence continues at coordinate 10,326 of SNQJ01S0058351.1, read as the reverse complement.
TAACAAATGCATGATAGAGAGAGTAAGAAACTGTAAACAAATCATTCAACATGTGTACACAGAAAGCATCATAACACCATGAATCTGAATCAAAGCTTCACATATTAATTCAGAACTTCTGTACATGGTTTCTTCTCTACAACTCTCTACTATATCTCTCCTCTTCTCTATGCTAATGTGCTTAATTGATCTAATTCTAATTGATACAATGATACAAAGATGAGGGTGTCTATAGTTGTTTTCCCTCCTGTTCCTAAAACTGTGTAATCTGGAATTTAAATCTACCTACTTTCATTAACTGGGCATAAATGCCTTTTACATCGACAGATGAGAGCAAATTGCTCAAGATATGTTTACAATCACTTATTCATAAATGTCTGTATGCCTTCCTTAACTATTACATTAATATTTCAAAAACATTCAAAAACGCGAAAAATGCATGTTGTGCTTTCCAGTTGTCTTCTGCCTCCACCCTCGCTTGTTGCTGGTGATGCTCGTGCATCAGGTTCTTATTTATTATTTGAAATACTATGTCATGGTAKAKATTGGGATMTAGATGGAGACCCATTTACCATGCATTCTATGGGAGATTCAGACTCTGCCACATTCAAYGATAAGTTAATTCTCCTCACAGTTTTATTCCTTGAAAAATTGGTATGTAGGGAAGATTGATTTAAATGAATATCACTCGCCCTATAAACATGTTCCTTCGGTGGAGGTATTCTACAATAGTGTTATACATAGTATTTAAATGGCYGGTTTTATTAGTATGTACTGATTGTTTACAGTAAATGGAATTGTATAATGGTTTGTAAAGACTCTATGGTATGGTTTTAGATGATTGTACAAATTAATGATAAATTATAATTTTTATTGAGGTAAGCTAAGACAAATCTCCCCTTAGAAACACACTAGATGTTTCAAACAACCAACCACTTGGCCAGGGAAAATGTCTAGTTGTTATGCATCTCTAGAACCTAGGCCTGCCAATCCATTGCATGTAATCAAACTGTTCATACCACAATCCGGTGACAAGGTAGGCATGTCTTATTCATACCACAATCTGGTGACAAGGTAGACGTGTCTTGTAAATTTCTCGTATTACTGAAGTTGGATCGTATTTACTCAATAGTTTCGATTAGCATGACTTGAAGAATAAATGATACTTTTCATGGGAGATGAAAATAGGTCTAATCATCTTCGTAATACGTTGGACATGTGCAACTAGGTGAGTGGTGAGATGTTGCAATTTAATAAGATCTAAGCGATTTATTTAATATCAACTATTTTATATTTTTAGCATGATTTTTTTGTTATTGTAGTCATATTATATTCAAAAGAGAAAGTACATCCTTTATCCAATCGTTTAGAGAATGCAAATTCTATGGAAACTAAAAAATACATTAAAAAATAATCATGTAGGAATAGTTGAATGGAAATGACATATAAAAAATAATCATGTAGCAATAGTTGAATGGCACTCTAAAATGACATATAAATGTTTAATATACCCAACTATTCTGGGAATATCTTCTCTGTTTTTGTTTCTGATCTCCTAATGATCTCCTTGATGACTTTTGCACTAGATTCAAATAGGTCCGTAGTATATGAGTTATCAGATAGGATTCAAAAAGATTAATACAATGACCTTTAGATTCATAGACATTAGTACATGGAGTGAAAGAGGTCAATGATATATCAATTATCATATAGGATTCAAAGAGATTAATACAATGACCTTTAGATTCACAAAGATTAGTACGTGAAGTCAAAGAGGTACACATTATATAAATTATCACATAGGATTCAAAGAGATTAATACAGTGACCTTTAGATTCACAAATATTAGTACGTGGAGTCAAAGAGGTCCACATTATATCAATTATCACACAGGATTCAAAGAGATCAATATGGTGACCTTTAGATTCATAGAGATTAGTACATCTGATTCACAATGGTATGTAAGTTCATTAGGAAAGGTAAAGCGAGTGATAGAGAAGGTCAAATTTAATGCTAAATTTTAAACATGGGTTCATGATCTTTAATGTTAGGTCCCAATAACTGCATTGTCAAAATAAGGTTACAACATTTTTGTATTAATAGTAGTTTACCTGGTCAAGGAAACACAACCTACACAAATAAAGGTTAGGTGGTATTTTCAAACTTTCCCGGCAGGGACTAAGATGTCATGCAAAACTTGTTTCTTCTGTAAACAATCCATTGTGGGAATTAAGTCATTGAGTTATGGTCAAATATGGCCATTTCACAATATATTGAGCGTATGTGTCATCGACCTCATATTATGGAAATTACCCACCTGACATGAAATAAAATTTTAATTTACCTTAGCATAACATAAGGTAAGGGGTCGACACATGAGATAAAAGGGGACGACTCCATTACATATTATGTACATATCATAACTTATTCTTGTTTCAATGAATATATGATCTAAGGTATAGTTTTTCTTCAATGAAGATATTATCTAAGGTGTATATGGGTTGGTATCATACTAATATACTTGCGTCCACATATGTTTTAATAGGGAGTATACCATATAAAGGTTTTGTATCATGAGAATAGAAGTGGTATCTTCTATTGAACCCAATTATAAGTTAAATCATATATCTGAGTGTTAGGTTAGTCTAACCATGAATCATCTGAATCATCCATGAAGGATATACCATAACACCAAAGAGCATATCACAACCATCAACCAAGGAATTAAGTGAAACCATGAACTCCTAAACTCAAAGATCCATCAACCAAAGATATGAAACCATGAAGAGGGAACCAACTACAAAGCACAATAACCATCAAACCAATGAGACACTACAAGGAAAAGACCCTCTAACGGAAGTTTTTGTGGGCGCCCCTATAAAAATAGCCCAAAAATTTGTTTATAGAAGATGATACTAGCGGAGGCAAGTGGGTGGAGGTTTTAGCAGATCTTTTATGCCCATTATTTTATAAGTACATAGCACACTGGTGTGTTTTATACAAAAGGCACATCGGTGCCCTCAAAACTAGTGCACTGTAGAAGGGTTATTTCAAATAAAAAAGAATTATCTAGTGCACTACGAAAATAATGATGCACTGGTAAATAATGACACACCATAATATCGTTCTTTAAAAAAGCTCTGGTTCACAACTTAACATTGGAAGCATAGATGCACTATTAGTAGAGCCCATTTTTATATGGTTAAATAAAAAACATTTACGCACCAATGTATGATAGTGTCAAAAAATATATTCGGATACACTCCAATGTATCATGCACACCAGTGCTCCAATATGGAGCACCCTGTTAGGGTTAATTTCCAAATTTATGCAGTGCACTATGTAAAATCGACTGTACCAGGGAGTCTACTGTTATACCACACCATGTCATGCTTAAACAAAACAATTGCACCATTGTGTTTTTTCAAAAACTGTATGGTGGTGCGCTATGAAGTAGTAAACGCACTAATGTGCACATGTTCCCAAAAACACGCACACCGTACTAGGTTTTTTTTTTTTTAAATATAATCAACCCACTCAGTAAACATGTATACCGCGATGCAATTGGTCATCGGGCACACTGAAGAAGGGTTTTATAAAAGAAAAAAAATATGACAGTAAAAATCATTTTTACCATTTTCATTGTTCTAGATCTCAAAATCACAGGTGCAAACTTTTCCTATTTGAAGCGCCTTTTTTTCGATGCTTTCCTTGCTTTCCTTCCTTTCGTCTGTTACTCAGTGCATGAATTTTTAATTTTTCCAAATAGTGGGAAAAATTGATTTTTTTGAGTACGTCGCAACCATGCCTCCTCGACAACAAAATGTCAAGCTAGTCTCCTTGTTTCTTCATAACTTAAGTTTTCACTGGATTGAAATTTAAAATTGAGCAAAATTTTTAGTGTAAAAAAAAAAAAAAAAGATTTGCGGTGTGTTCGAAGAGCTCGACTCTCACTGCCTACGATGCGACTTGTAAATTTATAGGGCAGACAACATACCTTGTTACCTTTCTCAACAGTGCATTAGTAAACAAAAACGCACTGGTGCATCCATTTAATGACGCACCAAAGAAAAGTATATAACTAGTAGGGTGGTGCATCAAAGTATAGATAATGCACCGCGCTGTAAAATTACATGTTGTAGGGCCTTATCAGATATATTTTTATGCAGTGCATTGGTAAACGTGCACATGAGGGAATTCATGTTTACCAAATGCACTGCTCATAAATGTAACATTTTGTTACGGTGCAACTTGTAAAAGATTTGGTGGCACCGTATGCAATGCGATAGTAATGACCACAACGCACTACAACAAATTTTGTACTCAGAAATTTATAAAATTTTATGTGATGGTGCGTCGATGTTCGTTACACACACCGGTGCATCTAGTGAACGTATACGCACCACTTTTTTTTTTTCTAATTTATGAAAATTTGTTTACAT